>JASAMV010000897.1:0-19232 GCA_030248065.1 Rhynchonema sp. JSB1_4
TCTGATGAAGACTACGATTGGTGTCCTACGTGCCCTTTCGAGGAACCATGTCAATGTGGGCTAGTTACACACGGTCGGGTGCGAAAGGTGAAAACGATTGGACAACGAAATTCGAAAAACCCTGCCCATGTGTCAATCAAAACCGTCGGAGGGTTGTCACAACATTGTGTCTCGGAACCGCCAGATTCGGAATGTGAATGGCTTGAGACGCCGCAATGGTTTGGTGCTAATCGACCACAAGTGTTTGGCTTTATCGAGAGTCAACCATTCGACATGGTGCTTGATTTGAATCGATCGACAAACGTGATTTCGGAATCTGCGTTGCGTGAAATTGAGCGTCGAGTGGGCACGAAAGCATGTCGCTTGACACAAAATGCATCAAGTCAACGCGAGTTCGTGATGCTGAAACTGAAAGTGAACTACCGTATCTGCATAATGCCGTTCACGATCGAAGATGACTCTACGGCTATTGCTGAAATCATAAAAAAAAAAAAAAAAAAAAAAAAGAAAACCCGATTGGGTGCACCGTGTGAAAAAAAAGGAACCTGGGAACGATATGATTCGAGTGGTGATACTGACTTTGACGTGACCGAAAAACCGAAACCAGTGGCTGGTCGAAATGAGCGCGCAAACGAACGTTATGATTTGCGCGTCGTCAAGCCAACCAAATGTTAACGTCGAGATGTGGAAACGAAATTGTACATAATGTATATATCGTTATCGAGTTCAACTAACAATTTGATTTTCGTCGCGTTCGCCGTTGAAATTTATTTCGTTACGATGTTGCTTGCCTTCGATGCAACCGGTGTCCATTTAATTGCGATGCCTATATCTGATTCCGTCTCCGATGAAATGCATGTGTTGCGATGCATCGATCTGTGATCTCACCATGGACGTCCAAATTCTATCGAATTTTGGTGATCGAATCACTAATCTCTAACGGCGAGGTACACCATTACCTAGTGTCCGAATAGAGTGGTGACTGGTAGAGGGCCTACACATGTGCGATGTGGCTAGCAACGTCTGCACATCCCTGTATTCTTCTGTACTGGTACTATTTGGTGCTACGTCATTCGTGCCACCACAACAACGTCGCTGTTTAAACTTGGCATTCGCCAACATCGTCTTATGCTGTGCTATTCAACTTCGCTTCTGCAACGCCATGGTTGGCGTCAATTTAATGGTGTGGCGGAGAAACGGAATATGAAACCGTTCGCTAACATCAATTTGTTGCTGCAGCTAAAGAGTTCTGATTCGGGGTCGCAGACTAAGGCATCGAGCAGATCGGGACGCGTACAATTATAAACTTCATGTTATTCGCCGTTTGCCGTTTGTTACTTTCTACCGTTAACCGTTACTCGATACGTTTCTACGGATGTTGGACGATTTTCGATTATCATGTTTTCATCGACTATGGAGGGAACGTGATCTATGCGTATGTATGCTGATATGGCGAAGCACGTTCATGACTTCACACGATTGTCGTCTGGACTATATGCTTAACGAAAGTACGTATCAACAGTTCCTATCGGCTTATGGATGTGGCCCATAATACGCCTATTCCTATCAGCCGGCGAGATGTCGTCCTGATTATACGTACCTCTTCGTTTTGTTGCCATTAAACGCAATACCGTGATCGTTCCCCAATACATGGCTACTTGGCTGCACTGATGTTCGATTATGGGTTGGCATTGGATCGACCTGTACTTGTAAAACAAAGTAACGTAACGGTAATGAAAGTAACATCTTCCATCTGATCATCTGTGTGGCAACTTCAACTGTCCCGTGGTTCTGCTCTATGGTGGTGCCTTCGACAATGTCTGCCCCTGATGATGTTTCACACTTTTCAATCTTTCTGCTGTGGTTCTACATCTTCAATGGACGATCATCTGTCACTATGTTGCAAACGGCTACAGAGGAGAGCGGCTTCTCGGTTTTGTTGCTTGCCTTGTGCCGGCCTGACTGGGATGTAAATTCGCCCCTTTTACCTTGTGTCATGGTGTTCAGATCACACAATGCCGTACTGTTGAATCGTCGTTGTGGTACAACGAAGCTGTGCAAGGGGGGATGTTATGCGAAGTTATTCTTATTGCAGCAACGTCGGGACTTTACTTTCTAGCAAACTCCTTTTCGCTGACTGTATGGTCTTTGCTGACAAGATGCGTGCAAACTATAAGTGTTCATATTCGTTTCTTCTGGGATTTCAACGTTCTGGTTGAAATTGCAGAAACCAAACGAAATTTTAAACAGAAACGGCATGGAAGCAAAGTACATACCACCTTATTGTACACACACACACTTATAGCATACCCATTGCTGTGCATAATCCGCTGTCTCATTAAGTCTGCTTTTCATTTTCTACCCACTCGTTATTTCCTTTTTGTTGTCACAAATGCGATGTACACATGTATGCTCATACATTAGCGGAGCTTCGATAAACTGGTGTCTCGGAAACAGTTCAGCTCTTCTTATTTCCCGTCCCGAGCGTCTATCTTTCGGCATCGTCGCTCGTAAAAATAAACGTCGCCGAAGACTTTCATCCATTCTCACACCTTATATATACCATTTCATTTGTTCAGACCATAATTATTACTACCATGGATCTCAGGATTTCGACACAAAAATGGGTACCCATAATGTTGGGTTGTTTTCTAGCGATAGGTGTTGTCAGCATAATCATCAGCACCATCTGTTCATGTGCTAATGATCAACCTGTCCCAAAGTCGGAACCTATAATGGTTAAGAATGATGGTTGCAGTATTAGAGAGTCGCTACGATCTGTTACAATACATTGGTGTTCTCCATCTGACGAAATGATCATCCATTTTCTTGATCGGCATAATAATGCGTCATTGGTGCTCGATCGAAACGATCTTCTACATCTAATATCTTTTGTAAGAAAGTGCATCCAGACTAGTTCAGCAGAACCTTTGCATAAATGTCCCATACAGCCCACCTGTTTTACAAACAACACTATGCATTGCGGTCTGCGTTACAGCCCTTATCGTCTGTATGTGGTCTCTCCACGGCTACGTCTTCTGATCGCTTATAATGACCGTAATAACTTTTGGGAAGCTTGCACCTTCAATAAAAAATATACTATTTATTACAATAATACAAATAAATACTACGAATCATGCAGTTTTAACCAAAACTACGTCATAAACTGCAACGATGTTGTCAAAATCTCAAACATTGCAGCAATCGAACTGAAATAATATGCTTAAATTTTGTCCATATTGTGTCTACCGCTCCTGTGCGAAAAAGTCGAAAGAGTTAATACATAATCACTGTGCAAAACTACATCCAAATTGTGCTCCATTGTGTTTCGACAAAACATTGGTCGATTGTCTGTTCTGCGGCAAACGTCTGTCTTCGCTGCCGTCGTCTAAAAAGAACAAACATATCAAATCTTGCCGTCTCAATCCCAATATAACGCAGCTGCGCACGAAGGCTTACGTGTGCCACACGTGCAACCAGGTGATGGAATAATCAACAAAACCATGTTCCAGCATCGAAAAGCTAGCTAACGATCCTTGTCAGGAATGGAAAAGGGTCGACTTTCTGTTCACCGATATGAAGCTTAATGTGGAACTGTATCAACTTTGAAGAGAGATCCATTAGTATGGGTTTGGAGAATAAGAGAAATTTGATTGAGGTCCATCTTATTGTATAACAAAGCTAAGCACCAACTTCAGTACTTATCATAATTATCAAAGGGGGACCAATCATGCTCAAGCCAATTCCATGCTGTTGGTCTTCCTTTCAAACCTGATACGGTTCTACATTTTCCAGGTTTTCTGGACCTCTGAGGAACAGAAGGTTCACCACCGTGTGGTTCATCTGAACGACAGAACACAGTATTGCGTTTGGTGCAACTCGTTCAAGGCATACTCTCGCATGTCAGACTTCCACAAGCACGCCGTGAAATGCCGAAATGGATCCACATCATAAAGCGTTGTTGATAAAGCACACTGTCGATTTGGTCGACAAAATAAGGAATCCGCACGCTGTAGCACTGTACCTATATGTTGAAAATGTTCTGACCGAATCAATCATTGAAACAATATTTTGTGTTTCTTACATTTTTAATGCATTACATCACGATTAACCATGCAGTATTCGTTTTTCACACATTCAGACACCTGTTCGGCTGAACCGATCGAGAACGTTGCTATCATCATTGCGCCGAATGGCCCCTACATCGTTCTTCTCCTTTGTTGGGGCGTTACACGCACTGGGCGAAAGTGATGCTCTGCGGATTTTACAGGTTTTTTTAGAAAATATGTAAAGATTTTCTGTCGTAACGTAATGCTAGGATGTATGTATGTATGTAATGTATTAGGACCACGTTCCCGACGGCCAGTTGGACCGCTTATCGAAATCGGTATCACGGTCGGCTGTTGATGTCGAATATGGCGAGTCGTACGGTCCTATTGTGATGCACACGATAAGGACTAGGATTCACGATATTTGCGTAAATTGCTCCGGTGATTCATTCAAGTTACTTTTTTGCCTTTTCTGTGTTGTTTCGTTAACTATGTGCTCGTTATTAGATCAACATCCTCACACGCTCCGGTGCGTGAAATTCGATTGTGCAACCGTATTCGCTCTCCACTTCGGACGCATCTACGATCTCATCGATCGTTATGATGCTGAACTCAGCTGGGGGTGGTTTCAGGACAGATGTCGCCACAACGAACTGAACACTTGTTTGTGGAACATTGAACACTTGTCTGATCACCGTCAGCTGTTCATCGCACATCGTAATGCTGTAACCGACTGGCTTTTGAAGAATAGTGGTGGATAACCGTTATGTCTGTCACATTGCTTGTGCGGCGAGCATAATTGTCATGCATCATTGATGTAGTTTATTGTGTGTGCCTCTTCGCTTTGTGCATTCTTCGCATAAAATAATCTCTCTTGATTATCTACCCATATTTTAGCTGATTGATGTGTTTCGAGGATCACACACATGGTCTCATCCATGGGTATTTCATTAATGTGTAACAAAATAATTAATATGCAGTACATTTCCCGGATAGGCACCAGTGTCACGCGGGTGTACGATCAATTTACGTGCAAATAATTCTTAAGTATAGTCCAACCACGTGCTCATGAGACGACTTTTTTTAAAGCTTGCTTGGCCAGATTCAAAACTGCGCCGGTTACACAGGTTTTCGCAAACCAAAGAAAGAGATTGGGTCGAGAGACATGATGACAAGTTCCAGCTGACTGACCTGAACTTGTTGCGTGCTTACGCGAACAGCAACGTCGTTCAACACACACACATCTTTTTGGGAGTTAAAAGGGAATTTACGCACCGAGGTGGAGAGCGTGTTTTTACAAAATACATGCGTTTCTCTTTCTTTCATTTCCGAAATACGTGGAACAGGAACATTATTGGATCCGTACAAGTCAACTTCAAAATAAGTCGTCTCATGAGCACGTGGTTGGACTATACGTGCACGCATTTTAATCGTATGCCCTCGTGACCACTCGCCCCCTTCCTGGAACTGCGCTGTAACCCCCTTTCACAGGTTTTGATACAAGATTGATATGGCTTCGCCACGATACACACCTCAGTCGCCGTCGTACAGCCCCGAACCACCACCGGCTAGAAGCCCATCACCGGTGTATCAACCCAGCCCAAGCGGCGCCAGGGGTGAAAAGCGTGTCAGGCAGTGTAAGTTCGTAGTTGGTTGACGCAGATCGTTTCGTAATCATTGCGTTTTCTTTGATATTCCAGTAACACCGGCTGATGAGGAAGGACGCGAAGTGATGGGAAAGATCACCAAGATGCTCGAAAAAGTAGGCTGGAGACTCTTTTATACACATATCCGAATGCTCCCACAGAAGCCGCACAACACCTACACTAATATTTCAGGGGTCGGCGGCAGAAAAAGAAGCCAGCGATTTGACACTCGGCTTGAAAAAGTGTCGCGCGACACTTCGCATCGGAATCATGAAGATTGACCATTTCCAAGCCGAGTTAACCGTGCTAAAGGGTCATTTGCAGGAGCAGATTGACAAAATCGGCCGCTTGATTGATTAGGACATATTCGTGACAGTTCGACCCGTTTCCATTGTACTTGTGATACGTGATTGTGTACGCTTTCACAGTCATTGGAACAATGAATTAGGTGGTGTTACAGTACAATTCCCGCAAAGGGGGTTATTGCACACGTATGAGTAATTTACATGCAATACAGCATTCTGTGACCTTCCCACGCCTGAGCATCGCCCTAGGTCACACTCGAGTGCTCGCGATGTTTAATCAAAAAGGTGTGTATTTCTCAATCACGTGCACACAAATTACCCGCGTGTGTAACCACCGCGTTTTCCGGGAAATGTACTGTAGTTCCTTTTCGTGTTTTTCTGAGAGTGTTATTTTTCTGGCATCGGCACTCGGTGATTAAAAAATCGTCGCCAGAAGGAGTGTTATCATTCGGTATCACCACTCGAAAAAAGAGTTGCCGAAAACAGCATGCAGATGTCTTTCCCATGGTGTTCGGGGTATTTTTGGTTAATTTTTGCACGCTAATAGAATATAGCTGTACTAATCTTCCTTTGTTTTAGAAACAATCATTCATAATGAATTCGAAAAGTATTGGAGCCCAAACAGGTTCCGATATAATAAACGAGGGAAGGAACTTTTGTTGGCAAGATCATCACGATCACGAGATACAAAGTAGTTACTATACAGCGTGCAACCACTCAAATTGTATTGAAAAAAAATTAAACTTCCCCTATGCAAAACAAGAATATATCAAAGCAATCGAAACAATGAGACCTAAAAGATGCTTAAAAGAGCCATCGTTCTGGTGCGTTCATCCTTCGTGTCCGTCGGAACCGAATTCCCCGTGCGGTTTTAAGTGTTGCAAAACGTGGCTCGATGTGGATTTAAAATAGATGTAAGTTACTGTGTTTAATATCTTGGGTGTATATTGATGAGCCGTTTTTCTCAATTTGTACTATTTGGTCGTTAAAGGTATATGGTTAACCATGGGTTCTATAGGCGATACTTACTACTAATGTTGCTTTTTACTGTTTATTGTATGATTGTTGTGTTTCCTGATTCGTGGAATTGAATAAAAAAAATCTAACGCGGTTACTGACACCGCCACCTCTGCAACCCATTTTTGCAGTTGGTTCCTCACTTTTAGCCAATCAGCGCGCAGTAGGAAAAGCATTAAAGGAACTTGCTCAATTCTCGGCATTCTCCCATAGCGCATGCAACAGGTTTAGCAAACCATTTTTGCAGCTGGTCCCTCACTTTTAACCAATCAGCGTGCTGTAGGAAAAGCATTAAAGGACTTGCTCAATTCTCGTCATTACCTCTTAGCTCCCATAGCGCATGCAACAGATTGAGCAAACCATTTTTGCAGCTGGTCCCTCTCTTTTAGCCAATCCGCGCGCAGTAGGAAAGGCATTAAAGGACTTGCTCAAATTCTCGTCATTCACCCATAGCGCATGCAACAGGTTGAGCAAACCATTTTTGCAGCTGGTCCCTCTCTTTTGGCCAATCCGCGCGCAGTAGGAAAGTCATTAAAGGACTTGCTCAATTCTCTTCATTCTCCCATAGCGCATGCAACAGGTTGAGCATTACAAACCATTTTGCAGCTGGTCCCTCTCTTTTAGCCAATCAGCGCGCAGTAGGAAAGGCATTAAAGGACTTGCGTTGTAGCGGATGAGATCCACTAACTGTAACTTCGGAACAGCCAGGCAGTCATGTGATGTTTTGACTTGCGTTGCATGTTAGATTGGAATGTCTGTGCGCACCGCTAACCCAGCTTATATTGTGTAATCTTTCACGTACTAGTCAGTTGTGTCAGTTTGCTTTCTCCGTAACATCAAAAGTAAATGTAATAGAGCCTATACGAAAAGAGTCTATACGAACGGTTGATGCTCATGTTCGCATCTTCGACATGGCATCCCAGGCAACCGTCGATTCCGCGACCAGCGAATTGGACAGAATTCCACCCGGATACTCGAAATGTGGACTCAGGCATCATCGTTCGAAGGGGAGGAAGTCTGCTGAACAACTCCTGAGGGCCCGATCAACCTTCAGTACAACTCTTCACCACCGGTCACTACTCGGACAACAGTTACTCTCGAACACTCGGCAACATTTGACAATAGACTCAGTCGCACAAAAGAAGATCAACGACACTCGCCGCCACCCACCAGCCTCGGCGTGGCACTTCGCCACATCATTTTCATTCGTTCTGCTTTTTGCTGTTTACAAACCATTTTTGCTCCGGGCCCCAATTCGGTTGGTCCCTCACTTGTTGCCAATCAGCAGAAAAAGCATCAAGTTTCGTTTCTTTCATTTCTCATAGTGTATGTAACAAAAATAAAGAGACCACAACGTGCGCTGGTTAAGACCAATTACTAAGTATACCCCCGGCGATGGTCCCCATTTAGCCAATAAATAAAAGCAGCATTCAGCGCGCGCGCAAAACGCCGGCCCCCATAACAGCCAGCTGAACACTGCATACCTGTGCATTGCGCTTGTGTGCAGTTACTTCTCGCGCTTGCTGTTTAGCTGCTTCTGCATTCACACATCTTATGTATGTGCATGAGCTTCATGGCTGTTTTGACAGTGCACTTAAGCCTGATGCAGCAAGGTGACCCACGTGTTACAACTGGCCAACTTTTTACACATGAACTTTCAGACATGTACACGTGACATCTTTACCTATGTATACCACTTTAAGACGTAATGTAGTGACGACTTGATGGTCAAGTGGATAAAGCATTGGACAAAATGATGCTGACGTCCTAAAACCCGAGGGTTCGAACCCCACCGGGAGCCAAAACATTTAGTGCGTCTAAAAAGGATCACTTTGTACAGTAACTCAAAGTTACAGTAACCCGAGGGCGCGCGATACAGTAACCGGTGCACCGCACCGGTTACCGCGCGCACCGGGTTACTGTAAATTTGGGTTACTGTAAAAAGTGGTCCTTTTTAGACCCTAAGTACTACTAATATGTACAATTCAACACATCAAGTTCAAGGTAACCACATGCTTGTAACATGGGCCGGTTTTTCAACCGATTTGATTTTAAATGAAAAAGCAGCAGCTTACTTCGACATTGTGCCCATTTTACCAGTTTGTAGAAGTGATTAACTTCGGCATCCATAGCAGTTCCTTCGTTGCTCAATCCTCACCGCAAACGGCAGTCCCGATCCATCAATACCGTCAGCAAAAGCAAATGCGTCACATTCCTGCTGAACAGATACGGAGAGGTATGTGGACGGCTTATACGGCAGTGAAGCATAGATTCGTGTCAATCGCTGAATTGCTATTTCCTGCAATAGGGACGGAACGATTTTCATTTGAAATAATGTACAAGTTATGAGAATACACCTAACCCCTAATTTAGTGATCAAAAATTGGTTGGCTAGCATCGATCTTCGATAGTCCACAACATGCCTCCCGACGGTAAACACCATTCCTTCCCTTCCTCGCGTACAGACCATGCGGACCTCTAGCCGTCGCTCGTCCGATGAGAACCGATGTGAAATGACGTTGAACGTCGTCATAACGGTTAGGATGGAGTCCCTGCTCATTGACGCGAATGGCGAGTCATTCACTGGAACTATACACATATACAACCTGGCCAACATTTACCCTTTTTAGTCCAACTAACGCGATTTGCGGTCCGCGATCCTCGCATCCAAGCGCTCCACTGGGCGGTCGTTAGATCCGCCGTGGGCTATGGCAAGCATTTTGCGAAGCTGATGGTGGATTCGGTGGTTAATCGCGGGGCGCACCTAAAAATCGATTTTTTCCAGATTTTTCTGGCCCTAACCTTATGGTGATAAGCAGACCTTCAACGGATCGCAAAATCTCATTACAAAACGGTAGTGAAATTTGAGCAGAATCGTTTTCGCTAAATTGAGAACAAAGCTCCCAACGGTTACAGGACTTTTAAACTCGGTGACTGACTTTTTTAAATTTGCTTCGAACACTCCATCCCCATAGTCACAAACTGAAATTAAGTTTGGATCGCCCAAAATTTGGTTAAGTTCTTCTTCTTTGTTCATGTAGACAGTCTTACGGTAGCGTCCCTCGTTCTTCATGAGGGTGCCATATGTTGAATTTGACTTAAGTTTTTGTAAATTCGCCATGCACGTGTCCCCTTTGCTCATGGCATCGGCGCGCTTTACGTTATTGCTCTCAATGTAACCCGCAAGTGCAGGGCCTACCGCAAATTGGTATACTTTCTCGACCGCATAAAAGTATACACCCAGCTTTTGCAAGAAACGTATGTATTCAGTGTAGAAAAAACAATCATGGCACGAAAATCCAGCAATTAGCTGTTTTTGGGGGGATTTGAGAAGATCCTTTGCTACTGCATACTGATAAGCCTCAGGATCATGTAATTTAAGCGTTTCTCTTGAAAACTGATAGTGGTAAATTAGGGGTGGCAGATCAATGAACGCTGCTTGTTTTCGCAAGTCTTTAGGGACTATTGCTTTTAGTTTAACAAAACCAAACATTTCCCTGTTCCTTATTTTTTGAAGAATTTCAGCCTGAGTCATGCCGACGCCCCAGTCGGTAACATGAGGGCCTACCGTACATGTTTTCATAACGTGCTGCAAAATAGGACACGTGCGTTTAAGCAGATTAAACTGGCACGAATATATACGTGTAACAACATAACCCGCATTGTTTAAAAGCATATCCCGTGTTTCTGTTTCCTTCTCTAACTCACTTGGAAACTTTCCGTTGAAAAACTTGTAATCAGATTTGACGACACGGTGAGTCGGGCAGCGCCCCGCGTGAAAACAACATGGCGACCATTTGAAAACGAGATTGGGGAAGGCGAAGCCATCGACAGCAAAAACGTTTCCTCCGTCAACTAATATCTTGTATTCAGACCGACTATTTGCCTTATGCCGAATAAACTTTCCATGCAATATTGACTGATACTGTAACCACATGATAGCATCTCTCCCGTAGTCGGAACCAAACATCCTAGGTAAGTAACCATCATCAGCTTTGCGGGTGACGTAGTGAGAGCACGGAATATAGTTGCTCATCATAGCCATCGCATACATCGAAGTACAATCCCAGCTTTGTGCAGTGACGATTGTTGCAGACTGTGGGGCATGGGGCCTGACTTACTTTCCCCTTTCCACAACTCGTGCGGTGCTGATGTAGGACAGACCACCGGCCAAGTGGTCGCGGACTTCAGTAACAAACCCATCTGTATTATCAAACGTGAAAATTAACATGTTTTGATTGTTTTTAGCAACGTACGTGAAGGCCATATTGCTGGCTAGACTGCTTATTGTCAAAAAATCCAAACAGTGCACATGCTCTGTTTTATACAGGGCTATAGTTTGGCTGATGGCTTTTTGGAGTGGCACAACATCAAAAACTGCGTACTGCTTTACAACATCGAGAAGGGTGGACAGCTTATCCCGTTCCCACTCATTCCTCATTTGCTGGTACTTTACGAGCCCGGGCAGCGGTGGATGTGCCAACCCTAGTTGCGAACAAGAATAGTTGTCAAGCAGCACCAAATTTTGAAACAATGAAAAATCGCGATTGAGTGAATTACCGCTGTTCAAAAAATCACCTTCAAAGTCTTGATATTCCGGTAACCCTTTATTGTGCATGTCATAAGTCACTAACCGGTATGGGATGGTTTTCTTTTGTAGACTAATATCATGCGGGAACACCGATTTTAAATAGTTAGCTAGTGGCATCTTGGTGTTCATCAAAATCCAGTCACGAAAATTAAATGAGCCGGCCCGGAGTACCAGGTAACAGTTTCCTTTTTTTGATGGAAAAAAGCCGCGAATGAGTTTTTTTTAGCCAAGATTCCGAAAAACCCCTGACTTGCCATTGTGGAAAGGTCGAAAGAACCTGAATTCCACCCAAGGATGTCCAAAGTCTGTGCGTGCGTTTGCAAGGCCCGAATCACTTTCTGCGTCCTTTTCATCCAAAAGGTGTTGTTTCGCTTTTGATGCCTTGTGTATGCGTCAAACAGTTTGCGAAACACGGGATATAAACTTTTAACCGCAGCATCGTACATTGTATTTTGGATTGAAATCAGGTAATCAACAAATTGGTTAAAATGGTTCGTATCTTCTGGGGAGCTAGCTATAAAAAATTGCGGTTTTCCAACAATATTATCAGCACATGTGATAATTAAACATTTCAACGAACCGGCGTATGTGAAAAGAGGTGAGTTAATAACTTGGGTTTGAGGTAATGTAATTGTTTCGATGCCGTAAACAGCAAATTTGTCTCTGAACAGAAGTTTGTGTTCGTCATCAGTGATCTCTAAACCCAAATTACTAATTAGGCTACAAATACAATCCCGCGGCAAGGCAGGGCCCGCCCGATATCGCAGCTCGTTAACGGTCATGATCCGATCGTTTGCCTTTGACGGCCTTTCCTGAAATGCTCGGCATGCCTGTTTTGTATGCCTTTGCTGATGCTTATATGCCACAAAACATTTTCCACATTTTGGGCAGCGGTGCATATTAAAAAACCTATCCTTATTCCCAGCAAAAACATATTCCTTCATTTTATTATCAAAAACAATCACTGCCTCTTTTACGTCGAGACATTCGAATTTTTACGCGAATTTTAAAACTTACGCGATGCAACGCCACCCCATCCAAAAGCAAAGTGAATCGAGCAAGAAGTTGATTCAACAATTGATCGAAGCCGGCCGGATCGGGCCTGATGGGAATCTGATCTACGACAACGGAATTGAAGGATCTCACATTTCAGCGCTGATTGCCTTCTATGCTACTAAACCTTTAGATTATGACTATTTTATTGAACATGTGCAACGATATTTGAGTGCCGACAAAAAATGGACAAGACTTGAGTAAAAAAAAACAGTAAAACAATTGATTGATCAGTTGATGATAACGCGATGCAGCGGTGTGCCGCTGGCTTGCAGCCAGCATGGACTTCCGCCGCCCTGCACATGCTCACGCTCGAGAAGAAACCATCGCAAGGCAACTTTCAGCACTGGATGAAATGGTAACTGATCGGAACATTGTGACAAGTAATCGATCAATTTCTGATACAAATCAAAATTGATCGATTTCTCGCACGGATAAACAACAGCGGTGTACAGAAGGGCGCTGGACAAATAGGATGCAAAACGATCTGTGATCAGATTCATAGAGTTGCAGAAATTTACCAGTTGTTGGAGAAAACACAAGGTTTCCTCATGGTCCGCACACGATTTGATTGATTGCTCGAGCAGAATGCAGTCATCATACAAGAACATGATGGCGGCAGACAGTACGGAATGACGAAGATCTTTGTAATAGATTACGTTGGGAGTCTTCGCATTCCTCAGCAGCATGTTCATGGGACCATTGAGTCCTTCAATCAGTGCGCGGTGAACGTAGACCCTCTGGTGGTCCTCGCTTTCCAAAGCGACGAAACGGCCATCCGAGTCTAACTCGCAAACATGTTTGATTTCCTCGCGCCAACTATCGACCATGTCGGTCATGCATGTGCGTGCCAGACAGCGCACTTTGTCGAAC
This sequence comes from Rhynchonema sp. JSB1_4, assembly GCA_030248065.1. NCBI lineage: Eukaryota > Metazoa > Nematoda > Chromadorea > Monhysterida > Xyalidae > Rhynchonema > Rhynchonema sp. JSB1_4. Next base: position 13,535 of record JASAMV010000897.1, read on the forward strand.
GAAGGAAACGTATGTGGAGAACGTGGAACTGTGCGAAGCGACCATGCGTCTTGGGGCAATTCCACCCAACGGATACGCCAGCAGAACACTTGCGTTTGCGATTGAGTGACTGCAGCGCGCGTCATTATTTCGTGCAACACCTTTGCCGTACCGCCTTTGGTCAGAATAAGACGCATCGTAGAAGCAACAGATTTTGAGGTCTAAAATATTTAGCAGAAAATCACACACACACACACACACACACACACACACACACACACACACACACACACACACACACACACACACACACACACACACACACACACACACACACACACACACACACACACACACACACACACACACACACACACACACACACACACACACACACACACACACACACACACACACACACACACACACACGCGCGCGCGCGCGCGCGCAAAGATGAAGAACATACGCGCATACCATGTACTCGCCACTGTCGAGAACGCAGTCGAAGACGGTTACGGCGAGTAGAAGTACTCTCCACTCGGATGCCGTATCCTGCACTGTCACGGTCGTTTTAGTCACGTTCACAATTCGACTTTTGCGAGAATGAGCGAAAGGTGACTGACAAAACGAGAATAAGGTTGACTCGCCTGAGCTAGGAAGTTCAGACACAGATAATCGGTATTGCGATATTCCGGCAGCGCACATTGCTGTATCTCGCATCGGACCGCAAATGGTGTAGTGTTCCGACGAACCACTTCACTGACCAGCTCATTGACAGCTGAAGGTAGGCGGCACTGATTCGTGTACACAGAATTTGTGTGTAAAGCGGTAGGATGAAATTGAATTGCGGCGAAATAAAATTGAGTTGTGATATTGGATTCAGTCATTCTGAAATTTTATCGATTTTTTTCCACTTGGTATTTATCGAGCAATTTGAGTATCTGGTCTCCATTGCGTCCTCCACTCCATCTGGTCTCCACCAAGTTCGTCAAACTGGTGCTTGCTGAGTAAGACGCCATAGGCAGCTTTGATTCTCACGTTTCGATCCGTATTGGATCGATACGCTCGTCTTATTTCGATTTTATCACGGTTTTGTTTGCTCCCTATATAGACAAACAAGGCCGGTTCTGTGGATTCATCGCTTAATCGAAAACACTCTTCTTGTTCTGGTCTGCTATTGAATTTGGAAGCAATTACTCGATGGTTTTCGAGTAGAGAGCCAAATTCATGTTGCCAAAACATGCATCCTGTCCTGGTTGGATGCAGCGTATCGCTAGAATCGTCCTTTCTGTACCATCTGACATTGCACACCCCGTTATTTCTGAAAACGTTTTCAAGCGGGTTCATCTTGGAAAATGAGTCCGAACAGAAAAAATTACGCACTTGAAGCACGATATGCTGGCCTGAAGCAACCCATTTCAATCAAAGTTGCCGACAATGTATTGCTTTTCTCCCAAGCCATTTTACACCTGAATTACAGAAGAGAACTGTTAGCGAAAATCAAAGGCGCCGCGGTCTGTTCGTGTGCAACCATGCGCAGTGGAGACGACGTGGAAACATTCAGGGCAGTTAAGAATGGACAATTTAGGAACAATACGTCTTCGAGTGTAATTTAAACGTAAAATCTTGGCAGAAGACGGCGGGCGTTGGCGAACAAAAGTTGAAGAAAAGTCTTTAAGTTGACGGTGCAACCCGGGGTTAGGAACAATCACAGCATGGCTAGGATCACGTAGACAATTATACAACAGATTGCGCATAAAATCTAAGTCAATAGCCCTGGCAAATTCACTCTTCTGCAGCTGTATTCCTTTGCACTTTCTAATACTCAATAGGGGATCCGTTCGCGATGCAAGCGCGTAGCATTTGCTGCCCAGGCTGACCCAATCTGTCAGTACCGCATTTGGGTGTTCTGAAACACACACACACACACCCATTGACATTGTTTGGCATATGCAAAGAATAAACACGGTTAAAACCTTCCACAAAGTTGCCGAATACTGGCAGCGGCGCCGAATCCGAAAATGCATGTGGCCTGGACGGATCGTAAAGAGTCACGATTGAGTCTGTGGACAAAGATCATGCGTCATGGGACAAATCTGTGACAAAACGCACATCGCATACCAGTATCGGTGTAGACGGCGCTTGAGTTGACTTCGCAAAGTTTTCGTGCCAGACAGACTCGTCCGTAGCTCGTTGTTTCCGAAGCAACTGCCAAATTGAGGAGCTCATTTCGCCGTCTTGCCTGCCGGCCCGTCTCTTTGTACTCGACCATCAAGGCGTCTTCCTGCGGAATTATGAGAGGATCGTTGGTGGTGGCAAGCGTCGCCGTTTCTCCAAACGTCTCTCCAACTTACCGCTATTAGAAAACAACTTTTGACAATTTTCGTTTTACTGGCGAAAATATTTTTTGCATCGAACTCGTTGTAGCATACGCAGTGACTGTCGCGCTCATTGGATGAGAGCTTCCCCCACAAAGAATTCTGGCAAAACGAAGGTTGAATGCGTGTTTGCACGTTGTCAAAGGTTGTCCTTACCAAGATCAGTTTCGCCACCAGACGCATTTGCGGGTCGTCTCTCAACCGGTCCGGATCTATGCGTATCCCCGTTTTTTTGAAGAAGTTCAGCGGCATACACTTCAGGACTGCAATCGGGAATACTGCTTTCGCACTTCAGCCCGCCAAACGCTTGTGCAATTTTTTTTAAACACGGAATCGCTTGTATGTTCGAAAAGCCATGCTTCGTGCACACGAAGAATCTTGTAGCCGTTCTTATGTGCAAAAAGCAATTCTGGTGAACTGAAATGAAACGCGTTTGCTTGTTGACAAAACTGAAACATATTTTGACGAATTTTATGCACTTACACAAACAGAGAACTCAGTGCACGATCGCTTTCATTGTGTGTACAGTCTCTATCACGCTGTTCTATGGCACATGTGTAGCAAATTGGAAATAGTAACTGCTTCTTTACATGGATCGGCAAAAGTCCAAAATTCAACGTGCTTTTCGATGGTGCCAGACAAACAGCGCGAACCAAGCCTAAAGGACGGCTGAGATTATTGAAGTTTGCAGTGTCGTAAAAGAGACAAACCGATCCATCAGGCTTCCAGTTTTTCAATCAGTGTCGCTGGCGATAAATCTACGTAGTATTTTGGATAATGGCACGGCATCTTGTGCGTGGCAAGTATCTGCGAAAATACCACACAACATGTAGCACTACCAACATTTTTTTTCCACAAGCAACCAACCCATGGATACATTGAACAGATATCATAAACCCGCAATCTGACTCCACGAGCGATATCCACATCCGAGCATTTCACGTCCAACACAAAGCTTTCAACACGACCTCCGACCAGTGATGATCGAAATCGCACCTGATATGTATAAATGAGTAGTTGTGGCCGCCGTCCCGTCGAGACCCGGGGGGGTGGGGGAGCGGAAACAGCGTGAAGCAGAAACCGGACCACGCGTGTCGGGCCGACCGGATTATGCTTTACGCTGTTCTCTCCCCGGCCACTCCCCATCAACACACGCATGTCGCAGTGCCCTTGTCAATTGTTGTAAAACCGTACCGGGTCGGCAAGCAAGTGCTGCCATTTTGATTCATCCAAAAACCATGCACTCAATTCAGGGTCAATCCGGCACAGTCGGGCTATTTGACAATGAAAAAATTGTTTGACAACAGGTTTCCCCGGCAATTGCCGAAGTTCTGCGTCCCGCTGCAGAATCCGTTGGTAGGACTCTTCGTTCGTTAAGTTTGGCCTTAATGCGCATGGAGCGTTTCTATCCAAGACACACAGGGGACAACCTGCAACTATTATTACTGCAGCATCCCGTAGCGAGTTGCATCCAAGCCTAATACAAACCTTTTACACAACCATCGATTTCTATCACTTCATTTCTCAGTTTGCTGAAACACAATGACGAATAGGATGGTGAAGACGGCCAAACAACACTTTACTAACCTGTACAAGTCAACGGGTGGGCGGTTGAACATTAGTTTTTTTCTCCCGTCCCGTTCCGGCATGCTCGTATAGCTGCCCGTTTCGATTGAGAAACGATGCTACTTTCAGCGCAAAAGCGCTTTGTACCGATTTATGCTCAAAAATGTTATTATCGCCAATTTGCGGCAGTTGTCGCTCGGGCATAAACTGAGCTCTAAACACGTACGAACTGAAGCTGGCCAATGTGGGAGCAACGTCAAACGGTCGAATGTTAACGATGCCATGAACTATATTGGTGAACTTGACGCAAATTTCATGATGAACTTGAACGTCTCGGACACAATAGTTCATGCATTCTTCCGGGAAAACATAAGGCCCAGTGCCCAGTTTGATTGCATACCATTCATCAAACTCCCGTTTCCGTATAGAGCTCATGAGTTCGTAATCAAAAAAATGTCTGGCTGGTACCTGATCGAAAGTCTTCGCGTGATTCTCATAGGTGTGCAATTTGTACGGGAAAAAACCTTTGCCGTTTTCCGATGCGGCAAACGTTCGAGCCAGATCTGACAGTGCTCTTGGCAATGTGCATCGAAAAGTACGCTTGTTGGCCGAAACCTCGTAAATCTTCAGTCCTTTCAAACAGGTGCGCATCGGTACTTTCAAGCGTATAAGCTCGCCCAGGATGAACAATCCGTCAAAAATGGAGAAACTGAAATGACAGTACCGTTGTTCAGCCATCATGTGATGATGACTGCACGATTTTGCCTACCCATGCATCAATATCAGCGAGCCGTCATATAATTTATCGTGCATGATTTGTTCCACCCCGGCCTGAACGCAATTTACTCCGGAGAACTTTTTCCAACGATGACCGCAGCAGGTTGTGTGTTCATCGAACAGGTTTGAATCGCAAGTTTTACAAGTCGTTTTTAGGCAAAAGGCTACTGAGAATCAACTCAACGCCAGCTTTTGTAGCTGTTTCAATGTCTGCCATATAAATATCTACGGAACGTCGGCGTATCAGCAGAACCGGGGGTCAAGTAACAGCAATGGTCCAATTTCGGGAGCGTACTCGTCCTGACATCGCCCCTGCAGTTAGAGACCCATAGTGCAACGGTGAGGCCCCGATTAGACGGCAAACGAGTGGCCGCATTGGCCGCACCTATGTATTTCTGCGCATTACTATTGTTTTCGATGTGATTTTTATAGCACGCGGGTGGCAGGTGGAAATTACATTTTGTCGCACAACGTGATTGGTGATCCAAGGCCACTACATCCGCGCACACCGCAGCGAACGCACTGATTGAGTTTGTACAACGCAACTAAGACTGTCAAGGGCACCCTCGCGCAGTTCTCCGCCTTGGCATAAATACTTAGCATGCAAAACCTTTCGAATGTTCTGAATCAGGAGACAGCTGCTCGCCTTCAAGATAAACATAAACCGGTTGATAGTAAGATTCTGCAGCCGTAATGCAATACGCATAGTCGTAACCGGGTCCGGCTATTTTCGGCCGAATCACAATCAGGCGGCGTTTGAAGTACTTTCGTGTGTATGTGTCCAAAACCGGAAGTGATCGTGATGTGCTGCAACACCCATAACAAGTTTCTCCAAACGTCGAAGTATTTGTTTCATTTTCACCAGTAAAAAACATGGATTGCTTTTTCGCCAGACCCAGGGCCATGCATACCAGCAAGCAGTTAGATTTTTGTGGGGTGGATCAAGAACTTTTCTTCGAATAAACTCGTTTTCGGTTTCCCCCAGCAAACTTAAAGTC
>JASAMV010000898.1:0-17228 GCA_030248065.1 Rhynchonema sp. JSB1_4
ATCGCACGGCGATTCAGCATATAGGAATGTACAAAATAATCCATGTCACAAAAGTTCCCTGATCTTTCAAGGCCACCTTATGATGCCTGGTTGCGCTTTTTTCTGTTTTATTTTGCTCGACAAGTCGAAAACATCAGCTTCTCATCAGATGTGCACAGAGTTGCCAAATCATTCAAATCTGTACATAGAGAAAAGAGATCGTACACTTTCGCTTTGTTTTTCTGCCGTCATGCCATGTTCAGGCGAAATGTCATAAGAAGAATCATGTATTTTTTGGATTTTTTGTAGGGGAATTTTCCATCAGTTTTCGCTCAGAGCCCCGGGTTTCAAGTAAGAACTCTGGTGATTGTGCGCGTGTGTGTGCGTTTGGTAATGTGTCGAAACTTTGGCAAAAATATTCGGTGTATGTGTTTCACTGCCTTTCCTCTTCACTCAAATTGTTCAGAGCACGCGCCTTTACTTTCAATCTCTGGGCCATCGAAAGCTCCTGAACAAATTCAACTGTCCAATGGGAACGCTACACTCGGTGATTCCAAATACTGTGTTTACCCTAATTGCTCCGTCCACCAAACACCCATTCCAACTAGACAACTAGTTTTTTCATTTGTGAACTTTGCTACCGGAGTTTTCCGGTTACAGCCCCCCGGTTACAGTCGGAAAAATAGAGCCCCATGTGCTTCTATATGGGATTTTTTTGTTGTTCTGGTGCCCAGTTTATGCTCTGAATTTACCGATAGCAAAGGAACAAAAGGAACTCTTTTATATGATAATTTCGTACTTTTGGGTCAAAATTTTTGCTTTTCGTGCACATGGAACCAAATTACAGTCTACACCAAACATCGGCGAGACACAAAAACGTGCTGTCACAATCAGGTATGAACCATATTCGAAAAGTACAAAAAATTTACATGGCGCTCTACTCGGAAGTTGGTTTGAATAAAGCGCCGGGGCTCTATTTGGGAATAAAAATAATTTTCAAAATCCGATATTCCAGCTACTTACTACCGAATAGAGCCCCAGGGGCTGCAACCGGAAAACTTCGGTGTTTGCTATTGAAGTGTTTTCGTTTTCCTTGAGTTTTGTATTTGCAGTCATTTTGAGCCATGTCGAGGACCATGATTTCATTTTCATGAGGTCCAGTCAATTTATGACTTGCTGTTGGGTGTGCAAAAAATGGATTGCGTCATATATGATGCGATCCATTTATATATATATGTATATATCTGATGTCGCTTTTTTGTATTTTCAACAAACGTGTTGTTTACAAGCGTGATGTTAACGACCGACACATGCGCGACCGGACACATTTTCGAAAAGTTTCGAAATCGCTTCCTCCGCTCTGATTTTTGAATTTGCGATCTGTGAGAATCCGACAGGTACTGAAACAGAGAGTCGTTAGGTTGCCGTTAGAGTTGTCGATTGTCCACTATCTCCGTCCAACATTCTCGAAACTTGTATCTCTTTTCACCATTCTCAAAACTTGTTTCGGTGAAAAGCTCTTGGAGACAGTTGGCCCACATGGCCACGGTGTGGACTGAGTATAAACTTTTGAGGCGCCATCTCCGTCGACCATTCGCAAAAGTTGTCGAATGCCCGTCATCCCTGTGCACCACGATAATGTGCATTAAAATTTAATAACGGGGAGCGCATGCACAATTCACCCATTCATTCCATTGATTAAAATTTAAATTTCCAAGTTTGACCCACTCCCTCCACACGTTTATTTTTGAATTTTTTCAAGTTACCGCCCTTGAAATTTCAGGAAAATGATGTGTCGGTCATGTGTTTGTGTGTCGGTCGTAAACATTGTCCGTCTTCAACCGACTGGTAACGCGCAACAAAACACGGTCACGTGCTGCGCTGGCATGGCTTGAACAGAATTGAAACTCCCGTTTGAAACTGATAACTGGACATAAACCTGGTACAACATTACGGATCGCATAGTCTAGTGCACTACTGAACGCAGTGATGTCCCATATCCCAAACACCAAACATATCAGCCCCTTCTCAACCATAAACTATAATCCAATCGGCTTATCGCTTGCATCACATCACAAACGTCTCCATTTGCTCAGCTCATAATTGCTCTCACCTCGCCACAAGACAAACCCACTCCGCATGTCATTTTAGTATTTGACCTGTCTGTTCAGTCCGTCTGTTTTGTTGCGGCCACTTTGAATCAGGCCACTGTGGCAAAGTGGGCCTGTACAAAACGGCTTGCTGAAGGCAATTCCACTCATCGTCTGCGGCCGGACATCCTATCAAGGCCCATTGTAGGTATAGCTGTGCGCTGTCACACCACAGCGGACTGTAATGCTGCCGTTTAAAGTTGTGTTTGTCTTATTTGTGAACTATTATGAAAAGTTTTCGTTTTTTGCATTGTGTATTTTCGGTTATTTTGAGCCCTGCCAGAACACCAGCGGATCCACTTGCAGGGTTGTGTTAAAATAAAGTAAAAATTTTAAAAAAAATTTTTTAAAAAAAGTTCGCCACTTTTTCGGTTTTTAAAAATTAGAAAAGTAAGTTCACTTTTTTCTTATTTCACAACTTTTCTTATTTTTCCCCCTTTTTTGTTGTGAAATGCATGTTTTCATGCTTGTTTTTGCTTGTTTTTCTCAAAAAATCGCCCGTGGCGCTTGTATTTCGCACCGGGTACAATGTCATTACAACGTTAGACAGTCCGTGGCTCTACTAAACTGCCTAAACAGCCGTTATTATGTGCACATTCAGTTATTCCACAAGTCAAGTCTGCTTGAAGTCAAAATTATCGTTCCAAAAGCGCGGGTTATGCAGCTGTTTTCATGTAACTTTGCTAAAAAAATGAGCCAATTATTTTCCTTTCCCGTGATACGCCTTCACTTTTCATACTACAGTCCACATACAGACAATCCCCAACGCGAATTGTCACATTATCTGGCTCATCGTAAAAAATATCACCGCGCTACTGCCCGTTTGTGAACACAACTGGTCGGTGTCAACTATTCCTATATTCTCCAATACAATCAAATATACTTACAAAAAATTTCGACAATTTTTCACATTGAGAACGGAAATTTATGTGGTCCGGAATAAAAAAAGCAAACCTAAAATTTTTTTTAAAATTTCAAAAAAGTTAAAAAAGTTCGATAATAAAATTTTTTTTATCCACCCCTGTCCAGGGGGGCACAGGCTGTGCACAAGATGAAATTGACTTCCTTGACTTGGCCCCTTGGCCGAAAGCTAGACCCACGGCTGCGTGCTAGGGGTTTTCTTGAATAATTGGTCATTATCGTCAGAAAAATCTGTCATTTCTTCTTTTTTAGCTACTACAGTGTATGACTTCTTTTTCATAAAATCCAGTCAATTAATGACTTGCTGCAACATCCAGGGCAGGGTATGAAAACCCTGTTTCAAAGATTATTAGTTTTTTTTCAAAAAACGTTTTAAAAAACTTTTGTGACTTGGTTTGGTTCACTCATGAAGGGCGTTTACGTCATTTCGGTGCGATCCAACAGTCTGTGCTTGATATGGACCGATGATTGCTGCTCTGTGGTATTGGTCGCACAATGACTTTATGAGAATTGGTCAATTTTTTTCCTGAATTGTAAAGCGGGGCAGTGACGGGTTAATGACGTTGTGTGATCGCACACAAAGCATGTACCTAAAAAGAATGTTTCAGACCTGCGGCAACGTGGTTGATCTGCTAGATTATTTTTAGCGGAAAATGTTTTGCGAGAATCACAAATAGCACAGTGGTTAAGAGTGACTGAACGTGAAAATCAGGATTGATTTGATGAATTCTTATATGGTCATTGTGCGACCAATATCTGAGGTGGATGCAGTGTGTGTGTTAGTATTGTATTATTATTTATTTATTTCATTTCATCAGATTCAGGCCAACAACCGACACACCAAATGAATCGCTCAGCACGTTTTCATTCAATTTATAATTATAAATATAATTATATAATATATAATTATAATTATAATTTACAATTATATTCAATTCAATTCATAAAAATATGCATGTAACTGATTTTGCCTACAATATCGACATTCGTCAACGAAAGTGAAACATCAGCCAGCCAGGCTGTGAAGAGGAGCACAACGTGCTTGATTCCCGTTCTTTCCAGGTTTGTTATGTTTTACACAGAATTTTTTGAGCAGACAGAAGCAGATCCTCTTCTTGTTTATGTGTATCCACTTTTTCTGCTGAAAATTCCGATATATTGCCCACGATTAGTCCGCTCATCAGCTCATGACACATTTGTCAGCTGAAAACCTTGACAGGATCCAGTGATGTTCCGGTTCCGGTTGGCTTGCGAAAAAGAAAAGAAATCGGTTTTTATTCTATTTTTGTGCACCGTTTTCTCTGACATTGCCTTGCAGAGGAAAACTTTCACAACGGAATCTGAACCTCCCAAACAAAAGTGCCATGAGCTGATGGGCGGACTATACATACGGTCTACGGTAAGCAAGACGGCGTAGTGCGCTGGCATATGCAGCTTGTCTAACGTTTGCGGCTGCCCTGTCATATACTAAAACGTCTCTCCCTTCTAATTTTCAATTTTCAGTTGCATTCAAGTTCACATTATATTCCAAATGTGATTTTTTAGCGCAATGACGACCGCAAACGAACCGATCAACAACATTATATTCAATGCTCGTTCGCTGCACGACCGACCTTCAAACCCGACAGTGAAACATCAGCCAGCCTGTCACGTGGAGGACCATAAAAACCTTCACGGTACGTGCTGTTTTGTTACAAAATTAATTTTTTTGCAACAACCTGACCCAGAACAAACATTTTGTGCAGCACACAGTGCATACCGCTTCGGGACGGCAGAATATGCGCCGTTATCATTAATTAAGAGCTAAGCATGCAGTGTTGTTTGGAACACAAATATGTGTGTGGCTGATTGGCGTGGGTGCAGACGTGGCCATACATAAATACTGTAGATAAAAATAAAATACAGAGTGAATTTGTAACGGAGTAAATTTACGAATGTTGTAAACTGTGGGCGTGATCTCGGGGTGAAATTTTAGCCAAACACCGGCCCCGCTCAGCTTTTGTGTTTGTAGCTGATATCAGATCGATTTTATTTAGTTCCATGACGCTATAAACTATGAATATTTACGAAAAGAAATCCAGTTGACGCATGTACGTTGCATTTAAAACGAGACAACGCCATCCGGAAAATTTTTATGTTGATCTATAGTTCGAGAAGACTATTTTGTCATGGAAAATCACAATTTGTAAGGCGCTAAAGGACCCGTCTTTCATGTTAAGTTATATTCCTTTTTCACAGAGTCGTACACCAACCTATCGCAAACGACCGACCTTCCCCATGCGCCAAAAACACACTCATTTAAGCGACAATCATGTGACTTCATTTGTGCGCACAAAATCTTTTCGAACCATCAGCCATGTGAGCTCTGACATGCATTTGTTCTCGCGGCCATGGCCATGCGAAAAAAACACACTCATTTATGCGCCATCATGCAAATCTATGTATTTTTGCCCACAAAATTTTTTGAGCTCTTGTCATCACGCGACTTAATTTGGTTCCACAAAGTTTTTTGAACGATTCTTGTCTCAAGTTTTCAAGCCATGTGAGCTGTAACCAGCAACTGTCCTCACGGCCATGGCCATGAAAAAAACACACACTCATTTATGGACCATCATGCGACTTTGTTTGTTTCCACAAGATTTTTTGAGCCATTCTTGTCTCAAGTTTTCAAGCCATGTGAGCTGTAACCAGCAACTGTCCTCACGGCCATGGCCATGAAAAACACACACACTCATTAATGCGACCATCATGCAGCTTCATTTGGTTCCACAAGATATTTTGAGCCATTCTTGTCTCAAGTTTTCGAGCCATGTGAGCTGTAACCAGCAACTGTCCTCACGGCCATGGCCATGTAAAAAAACACACAGTCATTTATGCGACCATCATGCAACTTTATTTGGTTCCACACGATGTTTTGAGCCATTCTTGTCACAATTTTTCAAGCCATGTGAGCTGTAACCGGCAACTGTCCTTACGGCCATGGCTATCCAAGAAAAACACACACTCATTTATGCGACCATCATGCTACTTTATTTGGTTCCACAAGATATTTTGAGCCATTCTTGTTACAATTTTCAAGCCATGCGAGCTGTAACCGGCAACTGTCCTTACGGCCATGGCAATGCAAGAAAAACACACACACACTCATTTATGCGACCATCATGCGACTTTATTTGGTTCCACAAGATATTTTGAGCCATTCTTGTTACAATTTTCAAGCCATGTGAGCTGTAACCAGCAACTGTCCTTACGGCCATGGCTATGTAAGAAAAACACACACTCATTTATGCGACCATCATGCGACTTTATTTGGTTCCACAAGATGTTTTGAGCCATTCCTGTCACAATTTTTCAAGTCATGTGAGCTGTAACCTGCAACTGTCCTTACGGCCATGGCTATGCAAGAAAAACACACACTCATTTATGCGACCATCATGTTACTTAATTTGGTTCCACAAGATATTTTTAGCCATTCTTGTCACAATTTTTCAAGCCATGTGAGCTGTAACCGGCAACTGTCCTTACGGCCATGGCTATCCAAGAAAAACACACACTCATTTATGCGACCATCATGGGACTCTATTTGGTTCCGCAAGATATTTTAAGCCATTCTTGTCACAAATTTTCAAGCCATGTGAGCTGTAACCGGCAACTGTCCTTACGGCCATGGCTATGCAAGAAAAACACACACTCATCTATGCGACCATCATGCTACTTTATTTGGTTCCACAAGATGTTTTGAGCCATTCTTGTCACAATTTTTCAAGCCATGTGAGCTGTAACCGGTAACTGTCCTTACGGCCATGGCTATGCAAGAAAAACACACACTCATTTATCCGACCATCATGCTACTTTATTTGGTTCCACCAGATATTTTGAGCCATTCTTGTTACAATTTTCAAGCCATGCGAGCTGTAACCGGCGACTGTCCTTACGGCCATGGCAATGCAAGAAAAACACACACTCATTTATGCGACCATCATGCGACTCACAAGATATTTTGAGCCATTCTTGTTACAATTTTCAAGCCATGTGAGCTGTAACCAGCAACTGTCCTTACGGCCATGGCTATGCAAGAAAAACACACACTCATTTATGCGACCATCATGCGACTTTATTTGGTTCCACAAGATGTTTTGAGCCATTCCTGTCACAATTTTTCAAGTCATGTTAGCTGTAACCGGCAACTGTCCTTACGGCCATGGCTATGCAAGAAAAACACACACTCATTTATGCGACCATCATGCGACTCTATTTGGTTCCACAAGATATTTTAAGCCATTCTTGTCACAATTTTTCAAGCCATGTGAGCTGTAACCGGCAACTGTCCCTACGGCCATGGCTATGCAAGAAAAACACACACTCATTTATGCGACCATCATGCGACTTTATTTGGTTCCACAAGATATTTTAAGCCATTCTGGTCACAATTTTCAAGCCATGTGAGCTGTAACCGGCAACTGTCCTTACGGCCATGGCTATGCAAGAAAAACACACACTCATTTATGCGACCATCATGCTACTTTATTTGGTTCCACAAGATATTTTGAGCCATTCTTGTTACAATTTTCAAGCCATGTGAGCTGTAACCAGCAATTGTCCTTACGGCTATGGCTAAGCAAGAAAAACACACACTCATTTATGCGACCATCATGCGACTCTTTTTGGTTCCACAAGATGTTTTGAGCCATTCTTGTCACAATTTTTCAAGCCATGTGAGCTGTAACCGGCAACTGTCCTTACGGCCATGGCTATGCAAGAAAAACACACACTCATTTATGCGACCATCATGCTACTTTATTTGGTTGCACAAGATATTTTAAGCCATTCTTGTCACAATTTTCAAGCCATGTGAGCTGTAACCGGCAACTGTCCTTACGGCCATGGCTATGCAAGAAAAACACACACTCATTTATGCGACCATCATGCTACTTTATTTGGTTCCACAACATATTTTGAGCCATTCTTGTTACAATTTTCAAGCCATGTGAGCTGTAATCAGCAGCTGTCCTTACGGCCAGGGCAACGCAAGAAAAACACACACACATTTATGCGACCATCATGCGACTTTATTTGGTCCCACAAGATATTTTGAGCCATTCTTGTCACAATTTTTCAAGCCATGTGAGCTGTAACCAGCAACTGTCCTTACGGCCATGGCTATGCAAGAAAAACACACACTCATTTATGCGACCATCATGCGACTTTATTTGGTTCCACAAGATGTTTTGAGCCATTCCTGTCACAATTTTTCGAGCCATGTGAGCTGTAACCGGCAACTGTCCTTACGGCCATGGCTATGCAAGAAAAACACACACTCATTTATGCGACCATCATGCTACTTTATTTGGTTCCACAAGATATTTTGAGCCATTCTTGTCACAATTTTTCAAGCCATGTGAGCTGTAACCGGCAACTGTCCTTACGGCCATGGCTATGCAAGAAAAACACACACTCATTTATGCGACCATCATGCTACTTTATTTGGTTCCACAATATGTTTTGAGCCATTCCTGTCACAATTTTTCGAGCCATGTGAGCTGTAACCGGCAACTGTCCTTACGGCCATGGCTATGCAAGAAAAACACACACTCATTTATGCGACCATCATGCTACTTTATTTGGTTCCACAAGATATTTTGAGCCATTCTTGTCACAATTTTTCAAGCCATGTGAGCTGTAACCGGCAACTGTCCTTACGGCCATGGCTATGCAAGAAAAACACACACTCATTTATGCGACCATCATGCCACTTTATTTGATTCCACAAGATATTTTAAGCCATTCTTGTCACAATTTTCAAGCCATGTGAGCTGTAACCAGCAACTGTCCTCACGGCCATGGCTATGCAAGAAAAACACACACTCATTTATGCGACCATCATGCGACTTTATTTGTTTCCCCAAGATATTTTGAGCCATTCTTGTCTCAATTTTTCAGGCCATGTGAGCTGTAACTAGCAACTGTTCTCGCGGGAATCGGAATGCGAAAAAACACACACTCATTTATGCGACCATCATGCGACTTTATTTGGTTCCACAAGATGTTTTGAGCCATTCTTGTCACAATTTTTCAAGCCATGTGAGCTGTAACAGGCAACTGTCCTTACGGCCATGGCTATGCAAGAAAACACACACTCATTTATGCGACCATCATGCTACTTTATTTGGTTCCACAAGATATTTTGAGCCATTGTTGTCACAATTTTTCAAGCCATGTGAGCTGTGACCAGCAACTGTCCTTACGGCCATGGCTATGCAAGAAAAACACACACTCATTTATGCGACCATCATGCCACTTTATTTGGTTCCACAAGATGTTTTGAGCCATTCTTGTCACAATTTTTCAAGCCATGTGAGCTGTAACCGGCAACTGTCCTTACGGCCATGGTATGCAAGAAAAACACACACTCATTTATGCGACCATCATGCTACTTTATTTGGTTCCACAAGATATTTTGAGCCATTGTTGTCACAATTTTTCAAGCCATGTGAGCTGTAACCAGCAACTGTCCTTACGGCCATGGCTATGCAAGAAAAACACACACTCATTTATGCGACCATCATGCGACTTTATTTGGTTCCACAAGATGTTTTGAGCCATTCTTGTCACAATTTTTCAAGCCATGTGAGCTGTAACCGGCAACTGTCCTTACGGCCATGGCTATGCAAGAAAACACACACTCATTTATGCGACCATCATGTTACTCTATTTGGTTCCACAAGATTTTTTAAGCCATTCTTGTCACAATTTTTCAAGCCATGTGAGCTGTAAACAGCAACTGTCCTTACGGCCATGGCTATGCAAGAAAACACACACTCATTTATGCGACCATCATGCGACTTTATTTGGTTCCACAAGATGTTTTGAGCCATTCGTGTCACAATTTTTCAAGTCATGTGAGCTGTAACCGGCAACAGTCCTTACGGCGATGGCTATGCAAGAAAAACACACACTCATTTATGCGACCATCATGCTACTTTATTTGGTTCCACAAGATATTTTAAGCCATTCTTGTCACAATTTTCAAGCCATGTGAGCTGTAACCGGCAACTGTCCTTACGGCCATGGTATGCAAGAAAAACACACACTCATTTATACGACCATCATGCTACTTTATTTGGTTCCACAAGATATTTTGAGCCACTCTTGTCACAATTTTTCAAGCCATGTGAGCTGTAACCGGCAACTGTCCTTACGGCCATGGCTATCCAAGAAAAACACACACTCATTTATGCGACCATCATGCTACTTTATTTGGTTCCACAAGATATTTTAAGCCATTCTTGTCACAATTTTCAAGCCATGTGAGCTGTAACCGGCAACTGTCCTTACGGCCATGGTATGCAAGAAAAACACACACTCATTTATACGACCATCATGCTACTTTATTTGGTTCCACAAGATATTTTGAGCCACTCTTGTCACAATTTTTCAAGCCATGTGAGCTGTAACCGGCAACTGTCCTTACGGCCATGGCTATCCAAGAAAAACACACACTCATTTATGCGACCATCATGGGACTCTATTTGGTTCCACAAGATATTTTAAGCCATTCTTGTCACAATTTTTCAAGCCATGTGAGCTGTAACCGGCAATTGTCCTTACGGCCATGGCTATGCAAGAAAAACACACACTCATTTATGCGACCATCATGCTACTTTATTTGGTTCCACAAGATGTTTTGAGCCATTCTTGTCACAATTTTTCAAGCCATGTGAGCTGTAACCGGCAACTGTCCTTACGGCCATGGCTATGCAAGAAAAACACACACTCATTTATGCGACCATCATGCTACTTTATTTGGTTCCACAAGATATTTTGAGCCATTCTTGTTACAATTTTCAAGCCATGTGAGCTGTAACCAGCAACTGTCCTTACGGCCATGGCTATGCAAGAAAACACACACTCATTTATGCGACCATCATGCGACTTTATTTGGTTCCACAAGATGTTTTGAGCCATTCATGTGAGCTGTAACTAGCTTCTGCTCTCGCGGGAATCGGAATGCGAAAAAACACTCACTCATTTATGCGACCATCGTGCGACTTTATTTGTTTCCACAAGATATTATGAGTCATTCTTGTCTCAAGTTTTCAACCCGTGTGAGCTGTAACCAGCAAATGTCCTCACGGCCATGGCCAAGCAAAAAAACACACACTCATTTATGCGACCATCATGCGACTTTATTTGTTTCCACAAGATTTTTTGAGCCATTCTTGTCTCAAGTTTTCAAGCCATGTGAGCTGTAACCAGCAACTGTACTCACGGCCATGGCCATGCCGAAAACACACACTCATTTATGCGACCATCATGCGACTTTATTTGTTTCCACAAGGTGTTTTGAGCCATTCTTGTCTCAAGTTTTCAAGCCATGTGAGCTGTAACCAGCAACTGTACTCACGGCCATGGCCATGCCGAAAACACACACTCATTTATGCGACCATCATGCGACTTTATTTGTTTCCACATGGTGTTTTGAGCCATTCTTGTCTCAAGTTTTCAAGCCATGTGAGCTGTAACCAGCAACGGTCCTCACGGCCATGGCCATGCCGAAAACACACACTCATTTATGCGACCATCATGCGACTTTATTTGTTTCCACAAGATTTTTTGAGCCATTCTTGTCTCAAGTTTTCAAGCCATGTGAGCTGTAACCAGCAACTGTTCTCACGGCCATGGCCATGCCGAAAACACACACTCATTTATGCGACCATCATGCGACTTTATTTGTTTCCACAAGATTTTTTGAGCCATTCTTGTCTCAAGTTTTCAAGCCATGTGAGCTGTAACCAGCAACTGTACTCACGGCCATGGCCATGCCGAAAACACACACTCATTTATGCGACCATCATGCGACTTTATTTGTTTCCACATGGTGTTTTGAGCCATTCTTGTCTCAAGTTTTCAAGCCATGTGAGCTGTAACCAGCAACGGTCCTCACGGCCATGGCCATGCCGAAAACACACACTCATTTATGCGACCATCATGCGACTTTATTTGTTTCCACAAGGTGTTTTGAGCCATTCTTGTCACAATTTTTCAAGCCATGTGAGCTGTAACCAGCAACTGTCCTCACGGCCATGGCCATGCCGAAAACACACACTCATTTATGCGACCATCATGCGACTTTATTTGTTTCCACAAGATTTTTTGAGCCATTCTTGTCTCAAGTTTTCAAGCCATGTGAGCTGTAACCAGCAACTGTACTCACGGCCATGGCCATGCCGAAAACACACACTCATTTATGCGACCATCATGCTACTATATTTCGTTCCACAAGATATTTTGAGCCATTCTTGTCTCAAGTTTTCAACCCATGTGAGCTGTAACCAGCAACGGTCCTCACGGCCATGGCCATGCCGAAAACACACACTCATTTATGCGACCATCATGCGACTTTATTTGTTTCCACAAGGTGTTTTGAGCCATTCTTGTCTCAAGTTTTCAAGCCATGTGAGCTGTAACCAGCAACTGTTCTCACGGCCATGGCTTTGCGCCAAAAAACACTCATTTCGCGACCATCATGCGCTTCCTTCCCCCATTCCGCCGGCCAACATCTGATCGATGACCGTCTTCCGAATCGCCGAAAAAACGTCAACACGATGCGACGGTGACCGAAAATAATGAATGGTACGTGTGTAGGAATAACCCATTAGAATCATGTGACTATGGGCGTGATAAATAAAGTAAAAATAGATTTCGCTTATTTTGGTTCGTCCAATCATGCGCTCAGGTACAGTTAGATTTTTAGAAATCTAATTTTATTTAAATTTAGAAAGTTAGAAAAACATGTTGAAATCCCATTTAGAAGTCAGCGAAATATTTAATATGGGTATTTGGCGTCACTGTCAAGGTTCGAACAAAACTGGCAGCGGTGATGTTTCACTTTTGGTTGATAAAACCGATGACTATTTGTCGCTCATATGTTTTGGTCAGTCACATATTCAAATTACTGTTGCAGGTCTGCTCCACGCTGCGGTTCGACTGTTCCACCAACTCCTAAATGCGTCGAATACTGGTCAATATGAAATCCGGGAGCAAAACTTGGAGAAAGTACCGGTTAGCTGCATCCAATATTGTACTCTTGTGATTCTAAACGGGATTCTCTGCCATCTTTTTATTTAGTCTTTTTCGCTGCGCTTTTAGTGTGTTTCTAAAGACTCTTTCTCGTGCTTCAGGCCTCTGACGACCCCCTACGTCACTGGGACGTGCGACAGAGGGGCGAGGAGGGGTGTAACGTGGAAACGGGATGGAAACGCGGCTCAACCGCTGAAACGCATTGACGTTCCCCCGGTTACAGGTTGCGCCCCTTCTTGTTTCCAAACGTCTGCCAACGACATTCGACGACCCTGCGAAACATAAATATCGCACACTTGCGTAAATCCGCGGTACGTCTCAACCAGCACGCATGACGGAAAAGCCTTGGTTGCTTACTTTCCAAATGTATTGTGCTGCTTTCTGTGACGCTTGCCTTGTTTTTCGATGTTTCAGACGTTGCATGAAACCGTATCAACTACACAGACAGCCAACGTACACTATTAAACGTATGCTTGCTTTTCACTGCGATTTCCCCATCACGATTTTCTTCTCCTATTGAAACAGGTTGTACTAATAATTATATATTCGGTCTTCCTGGCAGGCTGAAAGAAAATATAACTGTATTGGCCGGATACACTCTGCTAGCGTGCGGGTTGGGTTTGTAATATGGTTCGGCCATATCTTGCTCTTTATTTGTTTCTGTGATTTCGACCAACGTACAGTTGTTCCTCTCGGGGCCGTGAGATACTTTTACACGGAGGTGGAAATTATAGAAACGTCGACATCGCAATACATGCCCCAACCCATTTTGCACACGCGCCAAGCTTGCCTGCGAAGTACATACCGGCCCTTATTTGGTTGGAAAGCCTCGGCAATAATTGTTCCTGAATTTCTGTTGGTACAGTTTGTATTTGCATGCTTCGCTGTGAAACATCAACTCGCTACGGTTGACACTTTTCTGCTCATTATCATGTTTGTGCTTTCTCGGTTGTATCTGTCCACCAAGCATGCGACCTTGCCTTCGTCTTCGCTGTTAAAACTAACTTGTGTTCATTTTCCACATTTTGTATCTTTTATTCCTTGTTTATGTGCACGTGCACCGGACAGGCACATCAGGACCAAGCATGAGCAATGACAAAAGCACTTAAAGGGCTCGGGACACAACCGAAGGAAGGGCAGTAGGGCACAGTGTTACACATCGTTGGAAAGCACTGTGACAGCATATGTCACGCACAAATGTTCAGCTCCTTAGAGATTTGCTATCTATTGGTAGAGCGACTTTTCGTTACAGAAAAAAGTGAATTTTTTCACAACTTGAAACGAGCGGTGCAGAAACCCCAAATGAGTTGAAAGTCAAGTAACACGTGGTTAGGATTACAACAGCTTCTGGATAACTTATCAAGAGAACATCAGTCGCTCAAAGCATTGCTTCACACGGTGAGGGTGCGAAACGTTTCAAAAATCGGCCATATTTTTCGAGAACACAAGTTTGTTTTCTAAATTTTGAGGCCGCGCTTTGTGCTGCAGAATATATACTGTATATATAGAAAAAGTGAGTATGATATTCAGCTATAAATGCTTATTGTTAATAGCTATTGCAAATGTGATAGCACCAAACAATGTATCTCGGTCGTACGGCGACAAACAACCGGGAGGTGCCTGTATAGTCCATCCATCAACTCATGGCACTTTTGTTTAGTAGGTTCAGGTTCCGTTGTGAAAAACTGTTCCTCCGCAAGGCAATGTCAGAGAAAACGTCGCACAAAAATAAAATAAAAACCAATTTCTCTTTCATTTCTTTTTCGTAGGCCAACCGGAACCGGAACAGCACTGGATCCTACCAAGCTTTTCAGCTGAAAAAAAGTGTCATGAGCTGATGGATGGACTATACCAAGGAGCGGCACCCCGTGTGCGGTTCGGATAGGAGAATCCACAGCAATCCGTGCTTGCTGTGCAGTGCGCTGGGAAAGGAGGGCGACATCGACTATTTGGACCAGTGCCCCATACCAGATCGATAAAGAACCACTGAATATTCATGTGATGCATGGAAATTTTTTCTTGCTCTCAGTACAAAGTATAAATTATTTTTGGTCGATGATTGACCGCACTACATACTGCAGTTGCATTTGATACTTCATTCAATGAACCCAAGATTATGTAGTAGTAATACAAGCTCCAAAACATGCCTAATCTACTCCTTGTGAGGTATAATCATTTTGTTTGAGCAGTTTTAGCAGCAATTTTAAAAGCACATAGCCGCGACCTCATAATATATGCAATGTATGTATGTAACGAATTACAACTGACAACTTCAATTTATAGTTGTGCAACGGAATGGTTTCTGCGAATTTCCCCCAAAATAGAATATGTCGTCGTATCGATACTGCGATGGCCCCGATACCGTGGTGACGGTGGGTGGTGTCGCTTAACCGATCTCAGATTCGGTCTCCACGTGGTCGATTACATCCCTACGGGTCGAAATCGGCCAACATTTTGAACAGTTCGGCAGAATCGCCGTATCCACACTGCGATGGCTCCGATACCGTGGTGACGGTGGGTGGTGTCGCTTAACCGATCTCAGATTCGGTCTCCACGTGGTCGATTACATCCCTACGGGCCGAAATCGGCCAACATTTCGAACAGTTCGGGCAGAATCGTCGTATCGATACTGCCATGGCCGCCGTGACGGTGATTCCGCGTCATGTTCTATCGATCTCGAATCGAATGAAATTAATTATTCTTAACTGTTACTAATAGTTCGAAACGAAAAATGTGTTTTTTAAGTGTTCTTAATTGCGTCAATCGACGAGTTAAGCTGAATTAAGGGCCATTTTATCGGTGCTTAACTGTTCTTATCGTATATACTTATAACACGTTAAGTATTCTTAATTCCGTTGAATGTTCTTAATCTAGCTTGACTCGTCGTTTGACATAATTAAGAATCATTTGTTGGTCCTGTGCATAGTACGCTCAGCCAGCTGAGCGTTCCGACTCAATGAATGTGAACGTGGGCGTTTTGCAGAATGACCGCATTAAAAGTATGCGCAAAGCCGTCTCATGTTGGCTTTTTTGCTTTTATGACGCGTGTCAATAGAGGAACCGGATAGGACAAGCACTAGCAATTATGCATAATGGTTGACCGCCTTGTTTGGCCAGTGCAATGTTACAGCTGACGAAGACTGCACTGCGCTCTATAATTGTGCAAAAATTTCTATTGCGTTTTGCAATTTTGCCCATGTACAGAATAGTCCAAAAGAAGGTCATCGGTCCAACTTTCGTCCTGCGTGTGCTGTGGGGCTTTTCCAGGATAGATGTTTACCGGTTTTATTGTTTCTGTGTGCCTTCGACGTGCCGACGTGCAGCTGAGGTTTCAGCAGTTGTACAAAGCAACATCAGCTGCACGGAAAATCTGGCATCACATGGAGTGTACCGAAGACCACAGTAAAGCCATCAGCC
Source organism: Rhynchonema sp. JSB1_4 (assembly GCA_030248065.1). NCBI lineage: Eukaryota > Metazoa > Nematoda > Chromadorea > Monhysterida > Xyalidae > Rhynchonema > Rhynchonema sp. JSB1_4. The sequence continues at coordinate 16,548 of JASAMV010000898.1, forward strand.
TTTTCACCCTCAAGATCAGCGAGCATTTATATATCTTCTTGTGCACCATTCGATTGGTCTACGGTTTTTCGCACTGTTTACACTTTCAGAATACGAGGCTCCAGCTACTTCTCATCAAAACCCTAAGCTACCCCCCATTTTTCAATTTTAGCACCAGGCATATTATGAAGTCAACACTGCAACTCGTATCCGCAATTTGCATTTTCGCGATTGTACGCCATCGTGTCAGCGCACACCCGATATGCGGCCACGATCCAATGAAGAAAGTGTTACGGGGATTGAAACAGTGGCGTAAGCGAGATTGATTGCTCTTTTTTTCGTTTAAAGCTGTCCCAGACTGGAACTTTGGCTTCACACAATTCGACTGTCCAAATTGTCAGACCACACTCGGGCTTAGAATTGAGCTTGATGTTTCCGTGGCCAAATCATCTCAGACATCTCTTGCGTGTTAAAAGACAGAATTCAATCAGAATTGTGCTAGATTATTCATATTAGTCTTGAAATTCATAGGATCGAATTTTTTAATGACTAAGTTAGGGCCATCGATTTCCCCGAGCCCAACCATAATATGGTCCCTATATACGCGGATGAAACAACAGTGAAAATACAAGAAGGGCACATTCTTATATGCCGTATTTACAGACCCTGCCGTCTCGCGTGGCGACGTTAGCCACCTCTTAA
>JASAMV010000899.1:0-11007 GCA_030248065.1 Rhynchonema sp. JSB1_4
GGGGTTAGTTAGTTTATAGCGTCGGACGAATCTCAATAATACATAAATAAGAAGATTAAAAGTGAAAGAAGCATAATTACAAGACCGAGTGTGGAGTTTACGGACATCAAAACAAGGCGCTGGGGTCGCAAAAAAATCCGAAAAAAATAAAAAATCCCGAAATCGTTTTGCCATGTCTTACTGAATGTATAGTTGCAAGTGAAAAAAGCGAAAGGGTTTCTTCAGTAAATGTATTTTTCCAAAAAAGTGCAACTGTACTCCGGATGGAAGCTAAGCACAATCCCAATCCCTAATGCAAGCTTGAGCACCAACTAATGAATGCTTCCGACTGAATTTTTTTGTCCATTCTAAAAAATTTCTTCTATTTTGGGGATTTTGCGAGATTTTCACTTTCGGGATTTCTGAGGGCCATGATACACAAGTACAAATTGAAGGGATGCGAGAGCATTGTGTGACTGTTGTATTTAGCAAATTATTGAAAAAATTAATTTGGAGTCCTGTCTACGCCCAGGTTTCGCGGGGTATTCGAGACCATCGGCGTGACGTTGTGCCCCCCGCTCGTCAGCCGAATAGCACAATCGCCATGTGAAACTCACTTAGTAAAAATGATAAATTTTAAAAGAAAAAATTGACTTTTTAGAGAAAAATATTTAGGAAATTAATAAATTGTAAATTGTATTACTGTTGCAATGTCGATAAGTAATATGAGTAAAACATAATGCTGTTTATGACAAAACTGGGTGTTTTCTAAAAAAACGGGGAGTCACAATTACCCAGTTTAGATAGCTGTGGTGAGTTTTTTAATTATGTGTTTATGAATTAGTTTTTTGTTAAGTAGGTTGTATTGTATTATAAGTTGTTGTATGTTGTATTGTAAGTTGCATTTGCTACTATTGAAATGTGCATAACGCATCAAAACTTATTACCAAAGTAAAACATTTCCCAACCGCAACCGAGCACTCACCAAGCGAAACATAGATCGGCAACGACGGTATTTTGTCACCCATTTTGAGGTACATAGACCGCACGTTGGACAAACCGGCCGGGAATCGGGCATCAGAACACACAAAATCAAGAAGAACGCCGAAATTCGCGTTGAGTTCGGCCAGAGGTTGTGAGACACGACCGAACTGGATACATCTGTGTGGAGGGAGTTTATTCTTTGGGTACCGGAGTTTGTTAATGTTGGCGATCAGATAGGATTTGTCTGGGCGCCGAGTCATGCGACTTTTTTTGAAGACGAATTTTTTACGGCCGTTTTTTGAAGCTTTGGATCTTCCAACACTGACACAATTGATTAAGAATTGTTTACGAGCTGTCTGCGATACGAATCAATTTCCTTGCTGGTTAATGCCAACACTGGATCTCGAAATGACAGTTATGTGGTTCAGACATATCCATTGCAACCCAACCCCATCATAAAGGTTGATACATCGGCCCCGGCCCGGTGTGAGGTATCGAAAAGTAAAAGAGTAAAAAAGCAAAAAAATCCAAAAAACCATTTTTGCAAAATCGTCGTTTCCAGTTTTACAAGGGAACTCTGATGTTGAACAATGCGCGAAGTGCAAATTCTATGAGAATTGTGCCCCATTTGGGGGCAGAGCCGGGCCAGACCGGGCCAAGTCAAAATTGGCTGGCCGGTTCGATCCTGTCCACTAATACAGCCCATTACTTCAATCTCAAGTTAGACATTGCAACTGACAATCGTGTGGCGTAGTTTCGCATCATGAACACCGATTTCGACAGCGCCTTGGCGATCTTGGATGAAACATCACCGCACACAATATCAACCGGAACGATCAGTCTGGAGCAAAATGAAAAACTTATTCCCAAGACTAATTTTTAGAATTTTTTTTAAATTTTACATCAGAAATGTTTAAGCAAAGAGCAAAAAATGTTCGCACTTGTTGGCTTTCTGGAACGCATTACCGAGCGTTCGGTGTACGGCCTGCAGCACCCGCTCGTCAACTGAAAGTAAAAAATAACAAAAATAACGAAAACCAAAGATAATGACAAACTAGAACTACCTAGAAATACGTCATACGCTGTGCTGAGCTTGCGCATAACCTCGGGCGATGCACCTGATGCGTACTCGCGTCGAAGCTGCGTCTGCGACATGATCTAAAAATGGAAATTCTGTTATTATATTTACATACGGTCGAAAATCTTCTGATTGTCTCATAATGTTTGTGTTGTTTCTCGTCTTATCAACGTCGTGATTTCCAAGCTCGGGTAATATAAGGTAAAACAAGCTTGAAAATATGTTAAAAATAAAACCAACAAACCGTGAACACAATCACAAACTAAAAAAAATAAAGATCTGCTGGCGCCGAGTACGAAACCGGCAATAAATATGTGCCAATTGATTTCCGGCATACCTGATCAATTCCGGTCACATTCTTATCGAACGTCAAATATTCCTTGTATTCCCTGGCGTCCTTGTCTACGTCCGGATCTGTCTTGTTCGGATTTTTGTCCTTGACAAACAGGCACACCGACGTCGTCGCCACATCGCGGTACGCGTGCGGTAGCGGTCTGCAGGTTGGTGGAAAAAAATTTTCAGTTTTAGAAACAAAATTTCTTCACTACCCAAAGAGAAAATATACACACAAAGTTACACAACCAAACATAGTATTGAAGGTTGACTTTGTCCCATTTCAATGAAAAACGTAAGAAGGTATCAGTTCCAGATAATATAATAATGTAACAATTCCAGAACCACATCCCTGCCAACAAACAATCTGATAATCTTGGTGTCCAAATGTCCAGCAACTTTTTTGAGCACAATTTCCAAGCTCAATTGTTCTTCAGTATCCGGAAACAGTGACTGCTTTAGTCCGATTGTGGGTTTGGTGGCGGTTTTCGACTGTTTGTTCACGAATGACTTGAGCGCTTTGAAAGCGGCCGACGCCTGAAGTCAGGAACATAATACCGCATTAGTATTACATAACATAGAGCTCCCCACCGACCGAAAATAACACCACAATTTGGGACCAGTGCAGTGGCAGGCAAACGGTTGCAAGTAGTGTTGTGGGTGCTTCTGAGGGGAGATGCTGTACTGTAAGGGTTAAACCGTTTTTCTCCAGTGAAATGTCTGTGGTTGTTCTGCTGCTGATTATGACCAAAATCGGTGAAACAAGCCACATTGACATATGTATGTATATACTTGCGTATTTTTGCGCAAAATATATTTTTGAAAAAAAAACGCTTTATTTTCCGGAAAACAAAACCGTTTTTTTTTCAAATATTTTTCCAGCACTTAAGACTACCCATGGCCCAAAAAAGCCTATTTTGGAGAAAATTTTGTCGGCCAATGGTCTGACAGACTAAGAATGCACTTGGAGCTTAAAAAGTGCTAATTTTAAACTGTTTAGCACCGATTTACAGTGGTTTTGACAACATTGTTTCGTGACTTTGGAAAATTTCTCGGAAATTTTTGAAAAAAAACGTTTTTTTTCAAAAGTTGCTACTTGGAAAAATTTCCGGAAACATAAAAACATATTTTTCCATGCCTCGGCAAAAACGGTTTTTTCCGGCCCGCAAGAATACACTGACATCGTCCGCGTAGGTATTACCAAAGTTATTCTGAAGAAAAATGTTTCCCAACTTTTGTCAAAAAATTGGAAAATTTCCTGAAAAAAGATCGATGTTTCCCGACGGCTGAGGTTTTTTCGGTTTTTCACGTCCCAAATGGACCTAGGTTTTTTGTCTCCCCCAATTTTTGCCTAAAATAGACACGTTTTGGCTAAAATAGGCATTTTTAGGCATAAAATAAGTGATTTTTAGGTCAATGTTGTCAAAAATCACCAAAATACCCTTTTTATTGAGATTTTTTCCAAAAAGGGGCAAAAATGAGCCAAATTTTCGACCTCAAAAAATTACTTTTCTCCAAATTTGGGTCCTCCCCCTCTTCCCCCAGGTGGATACGGATACGTCTGTTCCCCCCATGGATTTTTTTAACCAAATTTAGTAGCTTTTTAGCTACTAAATTTTTTAAAAAGCTGGTAAATTTTCAAATTTAGTAGCCTGAAAGCTGCTAAATTTGGTATTTTGGCCAAAAAAGCTAGTAAACTGGCATTTCAGCGGCAAAAAGCTACTAAATTTTTGATTTTACTGGCTTCTTGCTACGAGCCCATTTTGAAAAAATAAACCCTGGTTCCCCCTCCGAACAAAAGGGGTACCGCCTGTTCCCCCTCCGGACCAGGAACCACACTGTCCGCCAGTATAGTAGCTGCAAGTGAAAAAACCGTTTTTATCAGAAAAAAGGGGAAAACCGTTTTTTCCAGAGCGTGGGGAGCCACATACCGCCCAACCTGTCTGGCAATATTCAAGCATTTGCCCTCCATCTCATCATCGCAGTCAGCGCCACTCTTCTGCACCGGTGATTTGTCACAATGAACTGCCTCCTCAATGGGTTTTCCATCAGACAACATTGCTGCTGCTGAGCGCAACTTTTTCGTCATGGTTAACCTGTTGTGTCTGCGTGTCTGTCAGTGCTGTGGATTTGGTATTGGGTATCTAAGCAGAATACGGGTTTTTAAGCATAACTAACGCTGTTAAAGGCAGAAAATACCCTAAACAGGCCATTTTTAGCGGCATTACTAAGTGATTTTTTTTCGTCGGGGGGGGCCAAATGAAAAATATAACCCCCCAATAATTGACCCCCCCCCCACCCCATAAATTGAACCCCCCAAAATGACCCCAGTGAAAAAATACACCCCCCCCCCGGCCCGGGTTCTATTTACGAAAAAACGGTATTTTAATTAACAAGTAGGGATTTTTTTGTCAAAAATACTAAAATTTCTGACGGATTCGGCAAGTAAGTGATCAGTATAGTATTGTCCAGTGGTGTTGCTACCCAGGCGGGGGACCAAATTACTGTACCACCAAAAATGTTGGACGGCAGCCTATGCCTTTTGTACCGGCCGAGCTAGTGGGGAACAAAAATTTTTAAGTCAAGATATTGTATTGGTGAAAATGACTCTAAAACGCTCATTTCGTGCGTAGCGCGCGATTTTTCGCCTATTTGGAGTAAAAATACCGATTTCATACCATTTTGGGCCAAAAATCGCAATTTACTGTGCCAGCCGCCGGGCGGCGACCTACCTACTGTTGTACTGTATTGCCGGATTCGGCAAGTGAGTGATCAGTATTGTCCAGTGGTGTGGCTACCCAGGCGTGCAATCAACTGTACCACCACCAGAAAGGCCTGCAATCAACCTGCCTTGCCTACTGTACCGGCCGAGCTAGAGGGGGAACAAAATTTTTGATGCCTAAATTTTTGATGAAAATGTGTTCTAAAACGCTAATTTCGCGCGCATCGCGCGATTTTTCGCCTATTTGGAGTGAAAAATATCGATTTTATACCATTTTGAGCCAGAAATAGCAACCTACTGTACCAGCCGGGGGGCGGCGACCTACCTACCTACCTGTACCTACTGTACCAGGATGGCGCGTCAATCTACCTAACCTACTGTCTGTATCTAGGGGGAACCCCCTGCTACACCATAGGTCAGTGTAGTTCCTGGTCCGGCGCGGCGGTTAGTGTACCTACCCCTTTTTTCCGTGCGGCGGTTAGTGTACCGGGGGGGAGGGGGGGGGTCCCCCCCTCGGGTACGTCTGTTCCCCCTCCGAGGTACGCCTGCCCCACTGTTCCCCCTCCGGGTACGTCTGCTCCCAGGAACTACACTGCCATAGGTATTGTCTACCGTAAAAACCTAAATAGAAGGGGGGCTCTATTAATTCACTGACCCCATTTTGGGGGCTCTATTACGGGGGGGGGCTCTATTCCGGGGGGCCTCTATTAATTCACTGACCCAAACCTGAACAGAGGTGGGAATCGGGCCGGGTTACCTCGGCCCGGCCCGGCCCGACGAGGTCCGGGGGTCGGCCCGGCCCGGCCCGGCCCGACTTGGAAAAAAGTCGGCCCGGCCCGGCCCGATTTTTTCGGCCCGACTGTTTCTGATGATCTTTTGAAGCAATTTTTGGTGCAAAAATTACTGTTTTTTGGTTTAGAAATACCTGACAATCATGGAAGTCGGTACTAATTTGCAGAATCGCGAGAAATTTTGGTAAATTTAGCCTAAAAAATCACGATATTTTCTTGAAATTGGATGATGTCGGGCCTTTTCGGGCCGGCCACCCCGGCCCGGCCCGACATTCCGAAAAGTAGGCCCGGCCCGACCGTTCGGGCCGGAAACCTCGGCCCGGGCCGGCCCGATTCCCACCTCTGAACCTGAAAAATTGTTCCCAGAAATACCCCCAAAAACCCCTAAAAATGGGTTTGAAAGGATGTTTTTTCGCTTGTAATCGCATTTGTTCGTGTCTGTTCGTCAATTAGAGGCGTATTATGTGCTCTGAACGAACAACAAACGTGCATAAATGTACCTGTGCAGTGTGCACCATTATCAAGCCTTAATACACTACTGTATAGGGGATGTTACTTTGGGGGGCTCTATTCCGGGGGGGGCTCTATTAATTCACTGACCCCTTTTTGGGGGGCTGTATTACGGGGGGGGCTCTATTCCGGGGGGGGGCTGTATTTAGGTTTTTACGGTATCTGACGACTTTTTCATGGAAAACAATGAATTTGCAACCAAAAAATACGTGTATGGACACTTGTTGAATGTATGACAAAAATAATAAATGTCATATTTGTCATAAATGTCACACGCGTAAACAAGTGTACATAACAGCACGACTGTTTTGTACGCTTGTTGACTGTATGACATTTATGACAATAATGTTTTGTGCAATCAACAAGTGTACATAACAGCACGACTGTATTGTACGCTTGTTGACTGTATGACATTTATGACAATAATGTTTTGTGCAATCAACAAGTGTACAAAACAGCACGACTGTATTGTACACTTGTTGACTGCGTGTGACAAAAATGACATTTATGACAAATAACGCAGCATTCAGCAATTGGGTGAATTATAACAGCCAAACTACACGAACGAAGAGCTCAGTACTTCACACGAACAAAAACAGCACCAAATTAATAAAATAATAGTGACGTGATGAAAGCCCAGTTTTTAGAGCCCAAACTTTGTCAAAAACAGCTGCACACGACACGAAAGTCTCAGCAAGTGCGCAAAACATGACTGCACTCTGCACAAAATGCTATTTGTCATAAATATCATTTTTGTCATGCAGTCAACAAGTGTACAATACAGTCGTGCTGTTTTGTACACTTGTTGATTGCACAAAACATTATTGTCATAAATGTCATACAGTCAACAAGCGTACAATACAGTCGTGCTGTAATGTACACTTGTTGACGCATGCATTAACTGTGCTTAATTTATTTTTGTCACACAGTCAACAAGCGTACAAAACGCACCCCCGTGTTTTGTACAGTTGTTTACAGTCAACAAGTGTCTAGTTACCAAAAAATAGGCTCAAAAACCGCAAAAATTATGACAAAAATTGGGTTTAAAATCTGAGCCAAAAATTCGGGCCGAGCCGGCCCGGAGATTTGGGGGCTCGGGCCGGGCCGGGCCGGGTCTGGTCTGACTCAACAGTGAACAACGCCACGCATCAGCATCAGAGAATCCCTGAATTTTGGGACCGAATAAACGTTCTCTTTCAATTGTGTCCGGAGGAACAGTCACAGAAATAACACAACAATCTGAGCACATCACTTTTCGTATATTGTACACACCCGCACAAGCACACACGTACACACACATGCACAGTCCAGTATGCACCTTAATTGACTTCAAACGGAAGCTTCAATCAAATGTCATGATGCTTTATTTCAGTTGATGGATTTCAGTGAGCTGTGTCATAATAATCAAAATATATTGATTGGGCAAGATTATGAGGAAGAATGAAGGTTGCAATCTTGCTCGAATAACATTGCGATTGTGGATGAATCAAATTCAGTCTCGTATTTGCTTATTGTCGTTTAGCAGAAACTTGTTCCTTATCTTATATACGCACTTGCGATCCACCCTATTTTTCGCGCTTCAGCATCTATTTAACTGAGCCTTGAGCAGTCTTGGTCGTGTGGTCCTGTTTGATCATTATCAAGTCTTCAACAATGCTATCGTCCTTGCTTTTCACGTGGCTCATGCTGCTAATGTCTGACAGCGGCCCGCCGGATAAACTGATCGGCTCGCTTGCCTCACTTGACTTTTGTGTTGTCGATGTTGGTTCTTTAGTTGACGTGGCCTTCTCATCCGTTTCTGGGGCATCCGGCATCAAGGTATGCGGCGATTGCAGCAGTTCCACTACTTTTCTGCAATTTTGAATGCACAAAATTTCGTAGTTTGACGGCGACATTGCTGATATAGAAAATTTCAAAATTCGCTGCCGCACAGTAAAATACGCCCCCATAGTTAATGTCAAGTTATAAACCCGAACGCTAACCATGCGCGGTTCTGAAACATTGCCTGGCTGGCTGGCAAGCTGCGTGTGTGTTGGCTGTCTGAATGTTTCACAAGTTGATTTTCGGGTTTAGAACCTGACATTAACTACGGGGCGTACTTCACTGTGCGGCAGCGAATTTGGAAATTTACTATATCAAAAAACTCCTACCCTATCAAAGGACAATCTTGCTCGACTCGTCTTGTGTGGGTACTCTGATCACATATGGTAGTAGGACAACAACAAGACCCGATTTGAAAAGCTCTTCTGAACAAACTTGATCTTGTGTCGTGTGTGCCAGTAGAATGCGCCCACCAGCGTCACTGCAATCACTGCGACCACGCAGATCAGCAGCGCAAGAATGGCCAGCCAGAACTGCCATTTCGTGGTCAGACCGTCAGCTGAAGGGTCGGAATCGGGAATTGTGCCATTGGTAGTTGGATCAGCTGATGTTTCAAAGTGGTGTGTTGATGTTGACGATTCATCGGCGGATATTATTGATGGTCGCGAGAAAGTGCTGTCCGGTTCGGATGTGGCTTCTGTGAAATAATGTGACTGACACGAGGATGCAGTTCAGCGATTCCTCATTTTGTCATCATCTGTCAATTGTCATTTGTCATTCGTTGTCACGTGACGCTATGCTATGTATGTCTAAGCTTGACTTATCTTGCGTTGAAATTTCAAAAAAATCACAACAAGCTCTCTACGACTAAACATCTGGCCAATACTGATGTTTTTCAGATCTAAAAAGGGCTGAGAACAATATCAGTCCGAAGACTATCTAACTGTGGCCTTGCAAACTCACATATTCACTAACCAATTGAATATTGGCACACTACCATATATGCCCTGATGCAATCAGTTGATGACATTTCTGGTTTAATGTCCGCAAGAGAAAAGATGGGACAACCATTGTCGGGTACCGTATGCTCAGATGCCACCCAATAAAGGCAGTTCTGTTGCTTTGGGGCTAAACGTATAGCGCATGGAGGATGCTGAAACTCAACAGATTTCCGCGCGGTTTTACGTTTCTCGTTTGTACAGTAAATTTCCAAATTCGCTGCCGCACAGTAATGTACGCCCCATAGTTAAAGAGGGAAAAAACAAACCAAATGAACTGTCAAAAAGTGTGCCAAAGGTGCACCTCTGGGAGTATAAGCACCAACTGATCTAGCCGCCCCCCGGACTTGATTTTCAGGCATCGTACGGAAGCAGCACATCACCGAACGAACGAAGTTGGAAAATCGATGTTGCACGATATGATCGTCACACCGACGGAGTAAGTTGAAAAATCATAAGTCCTTCAAAAAGGCTCATTTCGCGATTCTGAAACCGGTTCTGGAACCGGTCAAATTTGCCGTATTGGTTTATGTTTCATTGAAGTGCACCAGCATCGGTGTCCATTTGCAGGTCGATACCTTTGGTGGACCACCTTCTGTTGCGTCCCCAATGTACATAGTCTTATATATGTAATCACCGAAACATTTTCAGTTCGATGTGTCAACAAGTGTCAACGGATCGGAAGTCAAATGAAAATGTTTCGGTGATTACATATATAAGACTATGTACATTGGGGACGCAACAGAAGGTGGTCCACCAAGGTATCGACCTGTAAATGGACACCGATACTGGTGCACTTCAATGAAACATAAACCAATACGGCAAATTTGATCGGTTCCAGATCCGGTTTCAGAATCGCGAAATAAGCCTTTTTGAAGGACTTACGATTTTTCAACTTACTCCGTCGGTGTGACGATCATATCGTGCAATATCGATTTTCCAACTTCGTTCGTTCCAACACGGGGGGCGGCTAGATCAGTTGGTGCTTATACTCCCAGAGGTGCACCTTTGGCACACTTTTTGACAGTTCATTTGACACTTTTCGACGGTACTTCTTTTTGAAGGATGGTCACCTTGATTGCGGCTTTCAGTTCCAGCAACAAAAATGGTCCCATTTTCCAAATATGAATTATGTCCCTTGCACTTTAACGTCGGGTTCTAAACCCGAAATTCAACTTGTGAAACATTCGGACAGCCAACACACACGCAGCTTGCCAGCCAGCCAGGCAGCTGCGCGCAATGTTTCAGAACTGCGCGTGCTTTGCGTTCGGGCTTGTAACTTGACATTAACTATGGGGCGTATTTAACTGTGCGGCAGCGAATTTGGAAATTTACTATAATAGTAACTAACCAAGTTCTGGAGGGTTTTGCCGAATTTTGAGACTTGTTCGCCACTCTGTGCGTTATGTATCTTAGCCAGCTGGCCGTTCCACATTCCGTTCACTTTTTTGGCACATTTGCTTGTTGCCTCGGAATAACTGACCGGCGTTTCGAAGAGCGCGAGACACCGGTCCTTTTCTCTATCGATGGTCACATGTGTACTCTGAATATTCTCTGTAGTGCAATAGTGGCCAAGTAGTTCGTCTTGCACCACACTAAACAGAAACGGCAGAAATGCGAATTTGTGAACGAAAGCGAGAAGCATGATGGAAATTGTCTTGTTTTCTTGAGAAAATGATTGTCAAAGAATTCTTGTGAAATGAATAATCATTTACTGACGTTTTATTTTTGTCTGTCAAAACTGACACGTTTTGTGTGTGTGTGTGTGTGTGTGTGTGTGTGTGTGTGTGA
>JASAMV010000900.1:0-28962 GCA_030248065.1 Rhynchonema sp. JSB1_4
GACTTTTGACATCGTTGACCTGAAAATTCATTTTGGCCTAAAAAATGCCCATTTTAGGCCTAAAAATGCCGAATTTAGGCAAAAATTGAGGCGGTTAGTGTACCTGACGCGGCGGTTAGTGTACCTTAGGGGGCCCCCTCCCCCAGGAACTACACTGACTAGAATCAAACTTGGTCACGATCGGATCGGGCTTTATTGTTAACCCATGAAGTACCCACTTTTCACATTTCTTTTTTACACTGAAAAATGAAATTCTTGGGTATTTTTCCCAACTTCGTTTGTCTTCGTAACTTCGAGAACTTTAAACGTCTAAACACCGGGCGTAATACTGCAGGGGATCAGTTTCGATCAATTTTTTATTTAATTTGTTTAATTTTTCAGGTTTCGTGCCCATTTGGTTTGTTCGGTGAAGAATAGGGGCAAGTTCGCCACCACCGATGCCCCGTCAACCAGTCAGAGAAAGGGTGTGTTGTTTTAGCCATTCACTCATTATTTCAATTTAGTGAGGGGCAGCAGTGGTGTAGCTATCCAGGCGCGCTGTACCACCGAACATATGGGGCGTCGGCAACCTACTTACTGTACCGGCCAGCTGGGGGAGAACAAATTTTTGGGGTCTAAATATTGATGAAAATGTGCTCTAAAACGCTATTTTAGCGCGTGGCGCGCGATTTTTCGCCTATTTGAATCGAAAAATACTATTTTTATACCGTTTTGAGCCAAAATCGCAACTTGCTGTACCGCCGCCGGGCGGCGACCTATTTACCTACTGTACCTAGGGGAGACCCCACCCCCTGCTGCACCATTGGTGGGGGCAGTGGTTTTTAAAAAAAAATTTTTTTCTTGTTATAGTAAGTTTCTTATTTCGTTGCCTCATGCAGTATTACAGGATCGCAAGAAAATTCCCGTTCAAAGTGGGGGCGTGCAACAAGCTAGAAACACACAGTCAACAAGCCACGCAGCTGACTCGTGTGCGTTTTCGAATGTTTCAGTCGCACAAACTGTGTGTGTCCGCTGCGGGGCTTATTCACTGTTTGTTGAGCTTGTGGCCTGCCTCGACTTCGAACCGCAGTTTCCCTACGTCTGTAAAAGTGTATAGAGGCGAGCGAAATTAGAAATTTACTATATTAAAAAAAAATTTTTTTCCAATTCGTTCCAAAAGTTAAAAAAAATTGTTTTTATTATTTCAAAACTAGAAAATTTCTCGATTTTTTTTCTCTGAAAGTGCTTTTTTTGCGTAAAAATTGCTACTGTTGACATCACCTAACCCTACCATGGATGTATTGGGTGCCATAATCGTTGTTTTGTGGCATCTAGATATAGTGCGCACACGCACAGTGCCTCTCATATGACTACACACGTAATGTGACTGGGTGGGCATTTATTTATCCATGCCCCAGACCCGAAAGGAGTGATTCTATTTTGTATTCACTCTAATTTCACACTATGCGCAACTTATTTTTCACACTATGCGCAACTTATTTGCATTGGTCGTGTACCTAAGACGTCAAAATTTCACCCCAAATTCCCATCCCGAATATCAGAAAGCCATACCATCACACCCGTACCACATGGGAAAGGGAAGGGTACGGGTGTGTACCTGAATATGGTTGGTACTTATCGACCACTGGATAGCATGGTTTTCGTGTCACCTGTGCTTTATATGCACTTAGAACACATTATGTAACAAAAATACCCCTATTTTGTACTTGAGCGCTCATTTTTTGTCGTGTTGGGCAGATTTTGGCTGGAATGAAAAATTTTTTTTAAATTAAAAAATTTTTTTTTTAAAAAATGGGGTTCGAATAAAAAAATTTTTTTATTGACCACTGGGTGGGGGCACAAACCTCAATATAGCCACTTTGGGTAAATTATCGACCAAAATGCAAAAAAGTACAATTTTTTAGCCAATTTTGCGCTGTAATGCATGCAAAAAACACACCCTTCGGTCCGCAGGCAGGGGCAGGGTTGGACTAAAAAAAACTTTTTATTTAAAAAAAAGTTGGCCGCTTTTTTTTATTTTAAAATTTTAAAGAAGTAAGCGCACACACTTTTTTAAATTGTTCTTTTATTTTCCTTTTTTTCGTTTTTTTCTCACTTTTTTTTTAAGGTAAAAATGTATATTTTCATGCGTTTTATTGCTCATCCAAATACTAAACAAAAACAAACCACCACCCAACACCCAACAACGCCACAAACCCCACAAAAACCAAAAACAAACAAACACAACAAACCAAACACACCCAAGGACAATACAGACTACACTCATATAGCATCACAAGCACACCCACTTTTGATGCCAATTTTGCGCTGTAATGTCATTTGTTGCTTTTGTCACACAAAATAGGAACACAAACCCAAACACAAACAAAAGCCCCAATGAACTCTATCCCTCAAAACTCCCCAAATCACAAACAGAAGGGAACCACCCACGCACCCAGAGTTACCTTCGGACAGGTTCTCAAATTATGACCAAATGGGCTAGATCGCAGGTGCTCACCTTAAACATGCAAGTCGGGGAAGTTCCTCTTTCAGTCCCCCACAACACACCCCAGGAGCATGCCCACAAAAACAGCAATTTCCTATAACCCGAAACCAATTTACAGGAGGAAAAAAAAGAAAAATAAAAAAAAAAATTAAAAAAAAATTTAAAAAAAAAAAAAAAGGAAAAAAAGGAAAAAAATAAAAACAACCCTTCATCCGGCCCAGCGCAGGCGGACGAATGGCCAAAACACCCAACCCCCACCACCAAAACCCCCCACCACCACCACCAATACCAATTTTGTTAGAACTAAGAACAATCTGTTATAAAAACTAGCCAGCAATCTAACCTTTTATAAGACTAGTTGTTATAACGAGTACCCCCCGGTGTGTGGGGAAACGCCACCACCCAATACCCCCCCAGAACCCCCCACCACCCCACCACCACCCCCCCAAACCCCAGACACAACACCCACAAAACAAAACAAACCCAACACCAAACCAACCCCAACCAGAACACAAACCCAACCCAAACCAGAACAAAGACAGAAACCACACCCCACCAACGCCCAACCCAATACCAAAACACAAACCCCCCCCCAACCCAGCCCCTCCCCGGTAGAGGTGCCCCCGCTTGTCTCACCCGTATATGCCCAATGTGGTGGCAGATCACCAGGGATGACCCTCCGGTTGATGATGCGGGAGAAGCAGGGGTACCTTGCAATCTTCTGGAGGCTGGGTAGTGGGGTACCTTGCAACTATCTGGATCCACCCCCCCCAAGGGTACACTGCAACCATTTGCCTGCCACTACACTGACTTGATGTACCGGCCGTCTGACTGAGCGGGTTACGAAAAACATGATCACCAATCCAAAAATTTTTTGTTGTACAACCGTAAAATTATTATCGATTTATTATATTATATTTTGTTTATTATTTTTTTCTGCCCGTATATTTACGCGAATTTATTGCAGAGTCGACATCATCGAAAGCATCAGGCACGACCAGCACCGATACTTCTGCCACCACGACCGTCACCGGCAAACAACAGTCGTGCGTCATGCCCAAACAGACGTCACAAGTGAGAATGCTTGGTTTTGCGCTTTGGGTTATTCATTTTCGATTGAATCGCATGACATGGCCAGGTTACTACTATCAAATGAATGAAACTTTGATCCATATATGCATTCTGTGAAACATTTCCGCATGCATGTATGTTGTGTGTGTGCGTGTGTGTGTGCGATGCATATGCAGGTTCATGTCATGCAAAGTGAGCCTCCAATTAAAAATGTGACTAGATGGACTAAACTTCGAACATTGAATTTCGTGTTCACCATCGCTACATTACAATAATCGTTAGATTTCCGATCGTTAAATCTTGAAACATCCAAAATTCGAAAAGGACGCGACCAAGCCTGATCCAAGTTTTTGATACCTGTTCATAACTGACGTGTCATAATGTGATAAAAAAAGAACGAAAATTCGCCAAAAAATGTCACAAAGCAACAACTGGCAACCAATATATAACTGCATGTTATAACATATCATAACTTGATTTCGCCTTTCTGCTTCAGGTGATTAGTTCGTCGATTATTCC
The DNA here is from genome assembly GCA_030248065.1 of Rhynchonema sp. JSB1_4. Taxonomy (NCBI): domain Eukaryota; kingdom Metazoa; phylum Nematoda; class Chromadorea; order Monhysterida; family Xyalidae; genus Rhynchonema; species Rhynchonema sp. JSB1_4. The sequence continues at coordinate 4,076 of JASAMV010000900.1, forward strand.
GCCCTCATCCCCGGTCTCATTTGCGCAACGAACGGCAGGCACGGCTGCTGTCAGTCAAGCCTACACCGAATTGTTGTCTGGTTCGTTTGCCTGTTTGTTTTTGTTCATTTTTTTGGTTAATTTTCGGGCGTGTTCACCAACAATAGTGCGACTAAATCGGTGAATGTTATCCATGGGGCGAAACATTTCTCAAATCAAATTGTGCACGGTTCACTCAGGTTTCACATTGACTTTGAGTGTACTGGGGGTGCAGTACCATAAACATAGTTTTCTGTGTAGTCCGCTGGAAAAAACATATAGTCTAAGGACTCTATGTGGCAATATATGTTATATGTAACTGAATACCTCTTGAAAAATTGCCCAACCCCAGGCGAAAATGGGCATATAACCTAAATGTACAATAACTATTTTAGCGGAATCTTCAGCCAAAATGCAAAAGGTACCAATTTTTTCAGCCAATTTTCCACTTTAAAGCGTACAAAAAGTACCACTTCTCGGACCTCTGCCAAGCCGTTACGCAACGTTCCGTTTTGTCGAAAAAAGTTACCTAACTCCCCTAAATTTTTGTCCATGGCAATTTTACCGTAACACATTGTATTTTGGTTCCCGTGAACGTCTAGCGAGAGCATGACAAAAGATTGGTTGTGAACTAGTGGTCGAGTCAGTCATGGACTGTCGATTTTTTAGACCTTTCTCTGAGCTTCGATGCATAATCGTGAAAAAATGAGCAAATACTTTTTTTTTATCAAACAACGATTCGCTGTTTACGCAGGCCCGTCCAATTTCATCGAAATTCCCACCGAACCGCCGGAGCCCGATCTCGGCGCCAACGTGACGCTGACTGATCTGATTAAACAATGGGATTTATCAAATGATGGTTGGTGATGGAATATGGGTGCAATATCACGTTTCGGGCTCGTGGAAGGGAGGAGGTTGCTCCCCTTGGATGGAGTGTGGGAAATCGGTGTATAGTATGGGAAATTTTTCACTTTCGACACAAGCACTGCTAAGAAATGACGTTTTGATCTCGAGAATAAGACAGGTGCAATCAATCACCAAATTTGATGCGGATTTACCACAAACGTCCAGCTGTGTCATGTTGTGTAAAAACATGTGCACCACATCCACATTTCGTACGGGTGGCCGTCAAAAATGCCGAAAACAAAAAAAAAATGTTTTTTGGCATTTTTTGCTTTCGGCATTTTTTTACTTTCGTCATTTTTTCGGCGTTTTTTCGGCATTTTTTACTTTCGGCGTTTTTTTTCGGCATTTATGGGTGATATTTTCGAAACGGTGTGAAGGTCAGTCGGGTGTAAAGGTCGGTGGAAAGCTCGGTCGACAGCTCAGTGTGATAGACATCGGTGTAAACTTGAAACATTCCACGTTAATAACAGGCAATGTTTCACGTTTACACCGAGCTACGCCGACCGAGCTTTTGACCGAACTTTACGCCGACCTTTACGCCCAACTGACCTTTACACCGTTTCGAAAATTCCACCCTTTGAGTCATATATACCCACCGACGCAGGTGCAGCGGCAGCGCAGGAAGAGTCCATCTCGCCGATATCAGTGACGCCACGGCATAGCGGCAGCAGCAACTTTTTGAATCCGTACATGCAACTGATCGATAATTCAACGTCCTTAAATAACACCAGTATAAATTCGAGCGCGAATGGGGACCAACAGGGTCAGTGGTGAGTGGAATGCTGCATGTCTGCTTGCTTGTAGGCTTAGGCTTAGCTTCAGTGATGTAGTCGGAGGGATGGGGTGTAATACCCCAACTGCTGGGTAGCTTTCTTGCCCCCAAACCCATACCCCCAAACTGGCTAGCTAGCTTTCTTGCTCCGGTCATCAAGTCAAAAAAAGGTTGATTTCAGTGCCAAAATGACCACCAATTTCAAAGGCCAGAATGGTCAAATCCACTCAAATTTTCTCAATGCGCCAGTGATGTAGTTGGTCCGGCGCAAGAAAGCTAGCAAGCTAGCCGGGTACCCCGATTTGGGGGTATTGGTCCAGAAGTCAAAAACAGGGGTAAAAAAATTGGTCGAAATTATGCTAAAATAAGCCTTAAAATGCGTATTTTTGTGCACGTGTGAGAAAATTTGAACGAATTTGACCATTTTGGCCCATAAAATGGTCATTTTGGCACTAAAATCAACACTTTTTTACTTGGTGACCGGAGCAAGAAAGCTAGCTAGCCAGCTTGGGGGTATGGGTTTCGGAGCAAGAAAGCTACCTAGCAGTTACGGGGGGTAATACCCCCATACCCCCCCAACCACATCGCTGCTTAGCGCGCAAGGCATTAATATTCTGAATTTCTGCTGTATTGTTTGCGCACCAATCAATCACACCTACGTGTTGAATTGCGTATTCAATTGTTTTGCCTAGCTTGGCTTCCCTACAGCTCAGCTGCCTTACGCTAGTTGATTGTGCGAAATGCCAATTCCCACCCTGACTTGATTTTCCACCTACTGTATGTTTTGAACTTTGATGATACATTCGTAGCTGCTGTGCAGGTTCGGTATCAGAAACCCCCTTTGCTCCTGCCTTGGTTTTTGAATGCGTTTTATACTGCTTATTCGTTTTATGCACATGCTGCAATTTTTTTATTCGGTTTTAGTTCTGGCTACTTGGTGCACCTGAATAATTTTGCCCACCCCCTCCACAAGAAAGCAAAATGCGCGGGATTAGCGACCCCACATATGTGCGCCTAGTCAACAAAAGTAAAAAAAGAACTTCTCAATTTCACGTTTTTTCAATGTTTTTTTTTTCAGACGAAGCAGCCACTCTAACCGATGCTACGTTGCCCACAAATGTGCCTCAATTCAATACCAATTCAGTATCAGCCATGATTGACCAATCCAATGCCAATAAGAACAACAGTGCGAGTGCGCAATACGAACAAGTGCCTGTCCCTCCTTCACATACCAATGGTGAAACATCAACGTCAGTGTCAAAGCAATCCAGTGATGTTTCACGCACGGTACATATGGGCGATGTATTGGCGTGGGACGGACTGGAACGACAATACGGCGAGCGCATGAAGCAGTACATACACGCGGGCATTTGGTACGATTCAGTGCTGGAGGGACTGCAGCAGCAGCAAAGCGCTGAAAGTAATGTCAGTGCTGCTGATGTAAGTCAGCCGTGGTGAACTGGGAATATTAGTGCTGTGCGCATTAGCAGTGGTAGCTGGGTCAACCTGGAAGTGTGGCGTGCTTTTGGAGTGCAGTTATTTGTTTCTGATTGCAGTTGATGATATATTCCTGGACAGTTTTTTTATGAAAATTTTTTTTCATGAATACCAGCAAAACAAAACTCTTGTTTGTTTACACCGGCACTGCGGTAGGGTTGGCGTTTTGCTTTTTCGAAGAACAAAAAGTTGCTGAACCAACAACCACACACTGGCGACCGAAGAGTAGGGTGCGAACGAATGCGTGCGTGTGACACGAGTATTCCCGGTTGATCAGCTGGGGTGATGGATAACTGCTGTCCGATTGTTGGTGAAAAGCACGATGTTGGAGATTTGCCATTGCATCAACCTTGGGCATCGGTGCTTCGCTTCCTGCATGACATAGTTATGAAACATCAATGAGTTGGCTATTTAGCCTTTTTGTGTATGGATACAATCGATATTTACCTGACGGATTGATGTTTCACTTGATTTACAAAGCCGCCACGGATCTCCAAGTTTGTGACGCTGTTGTATTGTGTGTGCATTCGATCATATACATGTATTGTCAGCCACCTTGGTGCGTGAGATGTACTTTTTTGTGTTACGCTGTATGGTTCGATCACCAGCTCATGAGACGGCTGTTCCACATTGTTTCGGAACAATTCGAAAAGAATAGAAAGAGAAATTTGGTATGTTTACGCATTGTCGATTTCTATTTCTATTGTTTTCGAAAAGTTTCGAAACACGTGGAATCCTAACAGGCGTCTCATGAGCTGATAGTTGGGCTATACTACTGATTCACGATCTGTTATGTTGATGCTTAGTCCAAGCGGTCTCCATTAATTCTTGCAAACAATATTATATTTAATAGTGGCACATGTTCACAAAACTCGCAGCAATGTGCATGTGAGCTGGATTGCATCAACCTCTGCCGTATGAAATCCACGCTCTGCACTTTGGAGCGTAAAATGACTTCGACCGTAACTTGTCATTATGCCCATCAGAGTGTGTGTGTGCGGGCTTTGTGAATGTGGCTCACCAACCACGCATGTTAATTAAATGTAATCTTTTTTGACCGCAAACACCCCAATATTGTCATGTTTCACCATCTCCGCCCAACATTGTTGTATTGTGTTTGTCAATCAGTCGACTCAACAGCAATTATATTGATTTCTGGCACCGATGTTTGACGTCCTGTACAACATGTCTCTAATTTGTTACACATTTTATTGAAATTTTCCCCGCCGGCTGTGTGTGTTGGTTGAGGGGTGGGATGGTCGGATTTTCAAAGTTGTATAGTCTGTTTATCTAATATCGACATAGCGTTAGAACCCCATGCACGCAAATTTGGAGCGGGATAGGTAAGCGCAAATGATTCACCCTTGTCGACACAGGCTGATAGAGTTCAATATTAGTCGTTTTGGCTGGGTGGCAGACCAATAATGTTGAATTGCTGAGTTGGCTGAGTTTGCAAGGGTGAAACATTTGTGTTTACCTAACCCGCTCGGAATTTGCCTGCTTGAGGTTGCAACACTGTGTCGATATTAGACAAACAGACTATACGCGTGAAGGCACTTTTCAATGAGTCCCTGTGCTCGACAATTTTCATTTCACCACCTCGTGGCTAAGATTGTTTTCGGACCATAAATGCTTCTGAAATGGGTATGTTTGTCTTACTTTGTTTGATGTAATCAAGAGTTCTGTTTTCATCAAAATGAACAATTTTTGTTGGAATTGTTTTTTTTCATTTTATCAAGAGTTTCTTTTTTTGTTGGTTCTAGTCTTGTTAAATAGAGACTTGGCACTTCCCCTTGGCGCTTAGCCTGTTGCTTGGTTTATGAAACATTACATCAATGACGGTTGGCTTTTGAGTGTTAAGATACGTTTTTGTTTGCGTATACTGAGCAGCGCAACATATTGGTATTTTGGACTGATAGGGCTTCATTTCTACGTTTCTATTGTTCTTCTGTTTATTTGAGGAAAGGTCAAAAAGCGCTGATTCCATGCATCACATTTTTTTTACCTTTTTTCGACAAACGCTAACGCTGTAACATGGTACTTACTACTGGTGTTGACTTATTACATGATCGTACTATTATTTGGCTGCTTTCACACGTTCTACTGGACTGAATTCTATTTGGTGATATGTATTTACGGGGTGGTTGGAAAGTAGTGCTTGTCAGAAATGATGTGATCGGATTATAACTACCGTGCGTATGAGCAAGAGCGGCTAATCTTTTGTTGACCAAAAAGTTCAATGAAAGCAACCTTACTTCATTCAGCAAATAATATGCTCATACGAGCGGGGCGCATTTATGATTGATGCCTATGGCAAGGTTTTGGCAAACCACACCAACACGAGCCCGATTTCGGAGGTGGTGTGCTTACAAAACGAATAGAAAGAGAAAATCCTCATGCATTGTATTCTAGAAGTGTAACATTTGCAAAATCAGCAGCCACGTGTGAATGTTTCCTAACTAACCTGCCACCTCCGAAATCGGGCTCGTGTTAGGGCAGTGGTACTATACTTCCCACCACCCTATACAAACATGCTGTCTTCCCCATTGTACTGTCTCTCCGAGAGCAGGCCTTTCTCTAAAACAACATCTAAATTGTAAAGTTGATTGTAAAGTAATTGATCAAGATTTTCGCCCTTATTTTGCAATCTTCTGTATTTTTTCTTTGAATCTGGCATTGCAGTTTTTTGGATTATTTTTTTTCACAAATAAGCAAGCTCGCTTCCTTTTGCTCTGTATTCTTGAGCTCATTGCCTTGACTTTGGGTGTGTGTGTGGTCTGTCAGAAATTGGTTGCAACAAAAATTTAGTGCGCAAATTTCAAAACATATAAATGTTGCAAATAAACATTTCTGATTGACCATGCGCTAGCGATATTTCCACTGAACTTTGTCTGTTTTCGAACGCTGAATTTTGGCGCTGGTTTGTTTGAGATGAATTTGGAGAGAAAATAAAAAGAACTACGTTTGGTGCACAAGTGGTTGGTTCGATTTTGTTTGGAAAGCGTCTAAAAATTTGCGCATTCTGCAAATAAACGCAGAATTTACTGTCACAGCGTTGAAACGTTTTTGTTTGGAAACATCCTTCGGTTGGGAGTGATCATCTAATGTTTAACTCGTTGGATACGCACGGTAACTTTTTCAGTTTTGTTTCCGCTTCCATTGGGAACTTTCCAATACATTATTGAAATACAATATTAATTACAGTGGCGGATCCAGCTTTTGGCCAAGGGAGGCAACTAAGTACTCAAGCCAATTAATTTAATTATGGTAGTGCAAGTATCAGCCAGATTGTTGCGGGATGGAGGCGTGTATTTGGCGGGCGAAGTGGTGGATTATGAAATTCGTGTGACAAATCTGGGAAAGAGGTGGGTTGATTTATGTTTTGATGTTTTCGCTTCCATTTTTTGTCGCAGAAACGAAGACAAAAACTAAACTGCTCGTTCACATTTATTTTCAATTGTGAACTGCTGTGATGGTGGTCAGAATCCCTCTTGCACGCATGTTTGCATAACGGTGCACTGTGCGCCAGTTCCTATTCGATGTAGGAATTCCACCCGGAGTAGAATCCAAAATTCTCGACTTCGGACTTTCAATTGTTTTCTGACCTACCAATCTTTTTCTGGCCCGCAACCGCGTTCCCTTCACGAACCAACTATGTTGTGCCGCAATTACAGCTCCGATTCGCTGGCCTGGTGTACGGCGCAAATGCACTGCCAGGAAGTGCTCAACGCAAACCGGGTCAAGCTGCCGGCGGAACGCGCGACGCGCAAAGTGTCGAGTCAAGACGACATGAGCTCAACGCGCACGTCGTTTGCGCCCGCGCATGGTTGGTTTATCGGGGGCGCTTAGGCTTAGGCCGACACTTCGGTTTAGGCCTAGGCTTCCAGTTTTCCCTAACAGCCAGATATGTTGCAATTCACAAAACGCGCGACCATGTGACAAAGAGCGACGATGTCTCACAACCGGCATGCGCGGTAGCTTCAGTCAGACAAACTGTCTAATCGAGACAGTTTGTCTGAAGATGTTCATATCAAGTTGAAGATTGATTCCCAAGCCATATTTGTGGTAATCGTCTGCAAGTGTGAAACCCTTCGATTACCGCAAATATGACTTGGGCCTGAATCTTCAACTTGATATGAACTTCAGTCAGACAAACTGTCTCGATTGGACATGAGAAACTTGTTTGCCTCTTGTATTCAACTTTTATATGAACGGGGAGAGCCTCATTTCCACTGGTTTATATTTTGTTTGTGAACCATCAGCCAGCTTGACACATTGTCCGTTCTGGTTACCTGATGTTTCACGGGCGCCTTTGTTCTTTTCCCTATCTTATTTGTGACCAACCCAAGTTTTATGCAAGTGATGCAGTTTGTCCGGGTTGTATACATGCCAAGTAGTTGGAGGGCTCCAACTCGGCCGATATACATACATACATCGATAGGTGTGCCAATTTGAGGGGTATTGGCCAAGAGGTCAAAATTGGGTGTAGGCAAAACTCGTGCTGAAATCGGCCTTAAAATTGGTACTTTTCTGCATATATTAGTAGGCATGCTAGAAAATTTAACCATTTTGGAGCATAAAATTGCGATTTTTAGCACCAAAATCAACAGTTTTTGGTACATGTCCGGACATGGTAGACGCACATATATGTAGCTGACCCAGGTTTGGGGGACATTACCCCATACTCGCCAGCTACATCCCTGGCAAGAAGCGGTCTACCCTATCATGCATCGCATTGATCCTACAACCGTCCACATGGTGGATTTTTGTGCAAGGCGCCTTCTGCGCGAGTTTTTGGTCACATGAGCGTTAACAGAAGCTTTTCGCCATCGGCGATAAGATGAGAACCGGGGAAAGTGTGTCAAATCACAGGCTTATAGCTTTGTCGTCAAATAAAGTCGTCAAACAGGCAATAATACATGGAGCTCCAAATGAGCGCGAAAATAATACATGTGATGCCATGATTATTGACGACATTACTCTAAGCCGAATCACACGTGTAACGTCAACATTTTTGGAATGGGGGTCCTCAACACGATAAAGAGTTTTGCGAAGATCGGATATCAAGTTAGAGTCCTGCAGCCCATTTTCAGGTGACAAGGGTCACACGGTGTTCTCGTCGAAACCGAATGTGATGTTTTGCGACCTGACGCTGATGCCCGGGGAGACACAAACTTGTGCGTTCTCGCTCTCGTTTTTTATTTATGTTCATTTCAGATTCAAAAAAAGAGAGAAGCGCGACATCACAAAAAAAAAGAAAAAGGAAAGAAGAAACAAGACGGGAAAAAAACAAAAAAACAACAAACACGACCACAACCCCCCCCCAAATAATGTTGATTGAGTATTGTGTCATCGTGCGCGCAAACCGATGTAGGCCATCTTGAGTGCGAATTTAGTAACATGAATTGAGATCCAGACAAACATACGTTGTGGCGGGACACGTTACGTAAATATGTGATCTGGCTCGCTGTCTCAGCCGGGAAGCTGCTTTTATAATTGTTAGCCATGCAACTGCGTGCGTCGAAAACAGAGAGAATATCAAACCAATTATGCAACGGTCCGGATCAGATACGTAACAGTCGTATCAAACAAGCATTGGATAAACATGACTTTTCAAAAATGGAACAAGCACTGGATAAAAATGACTTTTTGGATATGACCCCTCCCTTGGCCGTAAGCTGGATCCGCGTATGTTCATGTGCGTGCCACTATGTTTATATGTATGTACATATGGCACAGATATAAGAAAATTGATTTTTTGATTTTTTTCATAACATTAGATGTTTCAGTCCATCATGGCGAGCTGCTGCCCGAAGACGACACTCCTCCGTCATACAAGGGACACAATGTCAAGTATTTGTACAAACTTACTGTTGGCGTCCAGCACTTGAATTCGACTGGTTGGCAGATTTTTTTTTGTTTTTTGTTGGCAGTGTGCCAGAATTAATATATACTCGGACTTGTCTGCCCTTTCAATTGTTGGTTTCCCTTCGCAAATATACATAACGTTGGCGCGCAATGTTAGTTTGAATTTTCTGGCTTGTCAATTCAGGAAAAAATTCGGATGGATTCTCATATAGTCATTGTGCGACCAATACTTACCTATTAGCTTGTTTTTTCATTTATTATCTGTTATTTTGATCAAAACTACTTTTCTGTTTTTTCTTCATACTCAAATAAAAAGCCTGAGCAGCTGTACGTTTGTGGATGTTTCCTGCATATGGACATGGACATGTCAGTGCATAATGCCCTTTATCTTCAGTCAAACTTTTGCGTCTGCCCATCCGCGTGCTACGCATCCTCACGATGTCGGGCGTGCACCAACTGTTGCTTGATGATCACGGGGTGTCCACGCCGAGTAACCCATTTATGCACAAACACACGCCATCCTTGTTGGATATGTACACGCAGTGCATCGATAATATAACGGCCGTCAGGAATTCACGTATGTTATCATATTGGGCTTGGGGGAACGTTGTCGTTTCAATGTGTTAGCATAGCGCGTGTCGTATGCATTAGTGTCGGGGTAAGATTTTCTTTTTCTTTTAGAATTTGTCAAAATCTGCTCGGTCACTTCAAGTCCTTCGTAAAATGGTGACAACCCCTGGTGGGGATTCCTCCTTCCCCCTGTTTGGCATTCTGGCATCCCCGCTTTTCGGCCGAGGGTATCCGGGTATCTTACTTCGCCCGATTTCCCAATGACACCACTGACTTCAGATCAAATGTTTAGTATTTTAGTATAGTATGGCGTGCCCAAAAAACAACTTTGATGTCACCCAACCTTCCTTTATTTGTACTCTATACACACGGTACTAATATTCAAACGTCTTCCCTCTATTCATTCACAGATGTGTACAACATCACGAATGCACAAGGCTCGGTCGCACAATTCACGTTGTCGAAGAACAGCTTCAAACTGGGTGATGACGTCATTGGCAATTTCTCGTTCCTCGACACGGACGTGCCTTGTGTTGAGGTTGGTTTGAGCTTTCAGTCATCGAACCACACAAATTGTGTGGCTTTATTCGTTGGTTTGTTTCTGTATTTGTGAACTATAGTTCGGCGCAACCCAACGCGAGCCAAGTTATTGAAAGTGAGCGATGTCTTTGCTAACCCTTAGCGTGGAAGGGAAATGTTTTGCAGTCTGGGGTTTCGGTAGTGTTGTTTGTTCACATCATATTATAGTAAAGGCAAACAACACCAACACGAGCCCGATTTCGAAGCTGGTGTGTGTTCAAAACGAATAGAAAGAGAAAATCATCATGTTCCACTTTGTATTCTTCAACGTGTAACATTTCCCAAATCAGCAGCCACGTATGAATGTTTCACTATTTTTCCAGCTGCGAAATCGGGCTCGTGTTGGCGTAGTTTGCCTATATTTCCTTCTTATGCGAGTCAAAGGAAGCCGTGGTAAGCGAACTCCTAGCTGAGGTCGAAGATCCACGACTCCCCTTGAAAATGCAAAGAAAGATTAATCACACGTGACATGCACGCTGCGAACGTCACCAGAAGCCTGAAACATTGTTTCGTGGCGTGTGGCGTCTGATTTCTTTTTTTTGCATTTAAAAGGTGAATGGCACAATTTCGACCTTAGCTGGGAGCAACTGGATTGCACGTTGAGTGGGTGTTTGGATCAGTATAATAAGGAAAGACCAGTCTTTCCTCATTGTATTGGTCCAAACACCCACTCAACGTGCGATCCAGTTGCTCCTAGCTAAGTGTGCGATTCACCTTGAAAATGCAAAGAAAGATAAATTAGACGTCACGCGCCACGTTAGAAGCTGGCGCACGAAACAATGTTTCAGGCTTCGGTGGCGTTGGCTGCGTGCATATGTCACGTGTGATTTCTCTTTCTTTGCATTTCAAGGGGAGTCGTGGATTTTCGACCTCAGCTAGGAGTTGTCCTACAACGTTGACATGGCTTCTTTTAGCTCGCATAAGAAGGAAATACCATACATAAGTGTTGCGAGTGTAATATATCCGAAAAGCACGCGATTGCCACGAATTACCAAAGTGTCAAATTGCCAATTTCCGCGATTTCCACACTTCCAGTTCTGCGTGACGCTACAGACGGAGGAGCACATCCCCGACGAGCACCTGCACACCGCCGGCCAGCACGGCCACCGAGCGCACACACAATCGCACGCGAGCACGAGTGCGGTGTGTTTGTGGCACGAGGCCAGCCAGATACGACTCAATATTCCGCTACATGTGACGCCGACGTTCTTCACTGATATTGGTGCGTATAGTGCAATCAGAAAATTGCCAGATTTGCAGTAACCTAGCAGTCCACAGTATTGTGAGTATAGTTACTCCCATTTTGTGTCGCATTTTTGCAGATGGACCATGCCGGTTCACAGCTTGTTCGCGCGCGATTTCTTACAATTTTTACAGGAATAGAAATGTCATGGCTCACCCGAAGCGGTGAATTAAAAAACACAGTACGCATGAAATTAGCTGAAAAGAATGGGTAAAAGCTCGAAAGCCTTGTGCATCTAAAGTAAATGCAACGGGATAGCGTTTTCGAGAGTTCAACCCACTAAGGCACAAAAATGTTGCGCGTTTGCCACATACCCAAGCTATAATTCTGAATCTTCAATGATTCCAGCTTATGCTGTAAAATACGGCTCAATATCATCAAAGTAGCAATAAGTATTGAAAAATAAAGATCAATTTCAAAAGTGAATTACAATCTGTTGTCAGTGCATCTCAAATGGCGTCTGCATTTCGAATTTGTGACGACGCAAGCTGACTACATCAAATGGCCGGTTGACCAGGCGGAGGAGTGGGCAGCGCCTGAAACATTACCCGTCGAAACCATGGTCTGGGACGTGCCTATAAAGGTAAATGTATAAGCATAGCGGGTGTGTATTAACATGCAGTACCGTCTCAGTCCATGTGTATGTGGGCCGGTGACGAACTTGTGCCGGGATCAGTTTGTGTGCGTGACGTGACTTTTGCTTTTTGAGCATTTTGTGATTCACCGCTAATTTCGACTGGTGTGAATGTTAGTCCCAGACTGGTGATAAACGAATTTACACTGGTCAAAATTTGTGCAATATTGAATCTCAAAATATCCTTATAGTGTAACAACAGCAGTGAGTTTTGCCCGTTTCGGCCTGTTTTCACAGACGGGCGAGGTGCCACAACCCAAGAGTGTCACGTGAGCAAGACAGAACGAGATTTGTCGGATCCAAATTTGCCCTGAAACGGATTTGGCGCATCTCAAAAAAATTACCATAATTTTTTCAGTCCAATTTTCTACATGACAACAATGCTTGGTATTTATGCTTGCAGGTCTTCCCGTGCAATCCACTGAATGCATGCTTGGGTGCCAATGGGGACACACAGAAATCGGCCAGTATAACATTGTGACATATTTGATCTGGTATTGGATTGGTATTCATAATCAGTACATTATACGTGTTTGTCTTTCCGTATTTATTATGGTTCTGGTGATTGTTATTATTATTCGTTTTACTGATAAAAATGAAGCCCTGCATTACTTTGTACTTGGATTGATTTGTTCGAAATTTTCTTCGAAGGTGTACAACCTCACGATGTCATCAATCCGATATTTATCACATGGAAGGGAAAGTGTGACAAAAAAGTTCCACCCTCTTCATAGTTCCGTTTGGTGTTGTAGGGCTGCTTCGATCAGCCATGCCCCACCACACCATCACAACTGATGAGTGCCCAGCTTTCCTGCTGGCCTGGCCACACACCGCCACCACTGATGAGCCAGCAGCCACATCGAGCCTGGTGATCGCTACGTATCAATTGGATAACGATAAAAAACAGACAAGACTGGGATCGGTGATGGTGTATAATGTGAATGGTTGGTATTTGCGCACGAAATTGGGGAAAAAAATTTCTGATCTTTGCCACTTCGGAAAAAACGGGAAAGACTTCGTACAGTCTGCTCGCTTTATAGTTGCACTCTTTGTTGCGGCGATTATCAAGTGTGGAATTAGGATCAACATTGGCAGCAAATTCGTTATCATTTTTTGTCATTTATCATCGTTATCGTTCTTTCTTTATAATTTGCCTAGATTTTCGGTAAAAACTGCTGTTTCATCAATGAACCGGGCTATCGTAATGCAGTTTGTCCCAAAACATCAAGCACCACACCCTCTACACACACATATTCCCCCAAGCACCCCACAGGTTCGCCTCCATCCCGTACCCAATGTCACCATTTCAACGCTGGTGTATTCCGCATGTGCCCCAACTGGTCCAGTACCCATTTAATGTGTGCACTCACAAATGGCTGTGTGGCTGCGCTGGATATGATCACTGCACGGCAGCAGTTATATGAGGTTGGGCACTTGTGTAGCCCGTCCTCGAACATAATGATGGTTGATGACTACACGAGCCCAATTTCGAAGGTTGTGGTTTTTCAGAACGAATAGAAAGAGAAAATCCTCGTACTCCATTTTTTGTTATTCAGCGCGTGACATTTTCCAAATCAGCAGCCACGTTACAATGTTTCACTGTTCTGCCAGCTGCGAAATCGAGCTCATGTTTGGGTGTGACTTGTCTTTACATTTTCAAACAGCTTTGCTGCCTTGACCCAGGTCAGCTGACTTTGCTGTTATTATGCATTTACAGTGACGATGACCCGATGGACCAACCATCTGTGCATAAATCAGTGACAATACAGTATAGCCTCTTTATGTTGGCATGGCCGGGCCCCGGCAATTTCGGCCATAATAGGGAATGCTCACGATCCAAGCGCCGTGGTTACCGATTGAATGGGGACTAAAAATGACGTTTGATGAACAACTTTTACGCGGTCGAAATTCGTGCTCCAACTCTATAAAATACGGGCTCGAAATTTGACCGTGCCAAGTCGTTTTCAATCACTAGTTGTGGTGCATATCCGCAAAGTTGATAGAGCACCGCATACATGGTAAAGACAAACTACGCCAACACGAGCCCGATTTCGGAGGTGGTGAACTTGCAAAACGCAAAGAAAGAGAAAATCATCATGCTCCATGTTGTATGCCACAACGTGTAACGTTTCCCAAATCAGCAGCCACGTCAGAATGTTTCACCATTTTACCAGCTCCGAAATCGGGCTCGTGTTGGCGTAGTTTTACTTTAAGTATAAAACCCTGCTACGAAGGGCTACTGTCAAACGGTCACAGCGTGGAGCCAAAACATTTTATAACACATGACGTAAAATGGGGCACCAGCAGTACTCGAACCTGCGATCTCCAACTTCGAAGCCAGAATCTCTATTGGTCGCACAATGACTAATGGAGAATTTATCCAAAAGTCAAAGGATGGACCCTGATTCAGGAACTGCCACGCTCAGCCACTGTTAACCACTCAGTTACTTGTATTTCTCACGAAACATTTTCACCTGAAAATAACCAGTAAAACAACCACGTTGCTGTCAGCTGGTATAGGCAAACTACGCCAACACGAGCCCGATTTCGCAGCTGGCAGAATAGTGAAACATTCTGACGTGGCTGCTGATTTGGGAAACGTTACACGTTGTGGAATACAACATGGAGCATGATGATTTTCTCTTTCTTTGCGTTTTGCAAGATCACCACCTCCGAAATCGGGCTCGTGTTGGCGTAGTTTGCCTGTAGTTGTTCTACTCGTTTATTTTCAGATGAAAATGTTTTGTCGGACATACAAGTAGCTTCGTGGTTAAACAGTAGTTGAGCGTGGCTGAGCCTGAATCAGGGTCCATCCTTTGAATTTTGGATAAATTCTCCATTAGTCATTGTGCGACCAATACCAGCTGAGCTTAATGGGCCCAATCCACTTCACGTGATTATCTGCCTCTTGTATGTAAAGACAAACTACACCAACACGAGCCTGATTTCGAAGGTATGTGTGTTCAAAACGAATAGAAAGAGAAAATCATCATACTCCACTTTGTATTCTTCATGTAACATTTCCCAAATGCGCAGCAACGTATGAACGTTACGTTTCGCCATTCTGCCAGCTGCGAAATCGAGCTCATGTTGGTGTAGTTTGCCTATATGTGTAGCACATCAACCTACTAACACATAAAAAACTACTTTGCTTGCCAGATCAGGCACCGCCAGCACATCACACACACATTCTAGCTTGACGCCGATGGAGGCATGCTGCTTTGTGTCGATTACAAGCCGACCGATGCCAATCTGCTCTGTGCGACAACAAACAGCGGCCAAGTTTGTGAATACTCGATGGAAACGGGCAAAATAGTGCAGAAATGGGCGGCACATCAATTGGCGCACGCTGCAGCGGACACGAAATGCGAAGTGTGGACATGCAGATATATCAGGTGGGTTTTTTTTAGTTTTTTTCATTTTTCGTACGTTTCGGAGTTTCAGACAGTGCTTGAGACTGGTCCGGGATGGCTTTTCGTTCACATATGTACGTTTGTATATGGCATCGGGGAAACATTTTCGCGTGAGGTCATATTTTGTCGGCTATGGGCGTCCCATTATCGTCGGCTGAAATGTTATGACACTATGATGATCGTTGATCTTGGATAAGACCGGATTAGTAAAGGCAAACCAGCCGTGCTTTCCAGACCTAGACCATACCGTATCACCCTGAATTCTTACACACCTAAAATGTTTCGGGTTACTGTAGCAACGTCTCGCGCGGTTGGCCGATGAACCACACACACAAACGCGCCCTAAATGTTTCATGATCTTGGCTCTTTCACACACAAACCACGCGCGACGTGGCTACTGTAACCCAAAACATTTTAGGTGTGTAAGAATTCAGGGTGATACGGTATGGTCTAAGTCTGCAAACTATGGCTGGTTTGCCTATACTGTCTTGGTCAGGTGACTTGTTTATACTGGGCACATCTTGAGATTTGCTCTTGATAAGAGAAAAGTTATTGGATACTGTCTAGGCCCGAGTTTTATGTGTGTGGGGGGGCGAAAATTAAGGACAAAGTTCCGTTCAATAAAAACCAACATAGATCAACAGGTTCCATATTCGCCGTGACTAACTCACCAGCCCAGTGATGTTTCAGTCTCTATGTATGTTTGCAGTGCCAACCTACTGGGAACGGGCGCGGATGACGCACTGGTGAAATTATGGGATACGCGTCAGCCTTGCACCACACCGGTGGCTGTGAATAAACATCATGAGGTTACGGTCAACGTTTACTCTCGGCATAAACAAACCTCAATGTTCATGTAGTGAGCCACTCTTTGGCCCCCATCCGCCGCCAGTTGTGTTGAAATCAAAAAAACCCCCCAAAAATCGGATATGTCGAAATGAGGAAATCAAACAATACACAAACCAATAACAAAAGTCAGCTGAAAATATCTACCAGATCAACCACTTCCCAGGTCCAAAAATCCCCGCCCGCACGCGCCCCCCCGAAAAAAATCCTCGGATATTGTGCGACCAATACCAAGAGGATTGTTCAACAAAAGTTAATTGTTAGAGGAAAATTGAGCAAAATCGGTGTTGGAAGCGCACAAAATGTTCATTTTGGGGGTTATGCTTGCGCTACCAAGCGATTTTGAGAATTTTGGAAGTAAAAATGGGCGATTTTTACGGTTTTCGGAAAAATTTTAGGGTAGGATACTCCTGGACAAAAAGTCAGGATACCGGATAACCAAAATGAAAAATCTCGGATACCCAGGGGGTTGTTAAAAAAGTTAATTTTTAGAAGAAAATTTAGCTAAATCGGTGTTGGAAGCGCAAAAAATGGTCATTTTGGGTGTTATACTTGCGGTACCAAGCAATTTTGAGCATTTTGGAAGCAAAAATTGGCGATTTTTACTGGGAAAATTTAAAATTTAAATCGAAAAAACTGTAGGGTAGGATAGTCCTGGACAAAAAGCCCGGATACCGGATACCCCTGGGTGAAAAAATCAAGATACCGGATACTATGGGGTTACCCCCCCCCCCCCCCCCCCGCAACCACACCACTGTGCACCGCTAACCTTGACTGTGTGGACGGCTAACTGCATGTAATTTTGATCCATCACCGGAGTTTTCCGGTTACAGCCCCTGGGGCTCTATTCGGTAGTAGGTGGGAAATCGGGAAATCGGCAATTTTTGAAAATTATTTTTATTCCCAAATAGATGTATGCTTTAGTGAAACATCACAAAATTGAAGAAGCGGAATTCACAAAGAAAATTACTGATAACTGTCTCAGGCTGGAGTCACATTTCTGGATGCAGTGCCGGCGTCAAATTTTCTGCTGACTGGAAGTTATGATGAACATTTGCGATGTTTGGATGTGAGGAATTTCGGTGCGTGTTTTTTGGTTAGTATCACGGTGCTTAAGTAAAGTGGTCAAATCGTTTCGTCAACTCACAGCAGCCCCAAACGAGCGCGACAAATAATACATGCAGACCTGTTCGGGCGCCAAACTAATAACGTCAGGATTTGTTCCTTTTGCCAAACAATTGGAGGTTGCCGGCCGTTTAATGCAATAATACATGTAAATTTTTGTTTAGTATATGTAATCCCAAAATAATACATGTCACAATACAGATATATTACATATATTTGAACAGCTCTGAATACATGCCGCATTCGAGGTGAGTTGACGACTTAAAAAGTGAGTTGCAAAGTGATTTGAGCACTTGAGTTGAC
Organism: Rhynchonema sp. JSB1_4; assembly: GCA_030248065.1. Lineage (NCBI taxonomy): Eukaryota > Metazoa > Nematoda > Chromadorea > Monhysterida > Xyalidae > Rhynchonema > Rhynchonema sp. JSB1_4. The sequence continues at coordinate 21,850 of JASAMV010000900.1, forward strand.
CACTGTGATATGAGCCGTTTTTTGTTATTTTGCTCGTGAGGTGAACAGTGATTAGGTCAGCTGCCATTCCTCGACAATGTTTGTGTAATTGTTTGCGCCAAAGAAAATTCAGTAAGTCATTTCATATCATGGCCTTATCGTGTTTGAAATACTTGAAATGAAAGAAAGAAACAAGTGAGATCAGTAAGTCTGCATTGGAGGTTGAGTTGCAGTCAACAAGCAACACTGTTTCTGTTTTTAATTAATTGCAGCTTCCTCCCCTCAACACGGCGTGCATTTGGGCGGAGGAGTGTGGCACGCAACAAGCATCCAGCCATCTGCCACTGCAGGACAACTACATTTGCTCTGTGCTTGCATGTATGGAGGGTGCAGAACAGTGAAATTCGTTCCAAAAACTGGGCGTTTTGATATTGATGGTGTGAAAATATTGTCAAATGCAAGTGATTTGGACAAGAAATTGATCTATGGAGCTGCCTGGCTTGGTAATGATTGTTATGCTTATGGCTCGTTTTATGACAAAGAGGTTTATGTTGTGTTTGATGGTTGTGATAAATTATGATAACGAATATGGCTTTCGGTTATTGTTTTTTTTAATTTTTTTGAACATCCAGTAAGAAACAAGTTGCATAAATGGAATGAGAGTCATTATTATTGCGAATTTCATAACACAATGCAAAGCCAACATCGAAACAGGAAGGAAACTCGCAGCAACGCTGCAGCACTATTATATAACGACACGTTTAACAGACAATGAGATTACAGACGGATAGACAATAAATAAGTACAAAATACACGCATGAATTACGTTCAGGGTGGCGATAAAGTGCATTCGCATAGTAAAGTGACGCATGTTTCGCTTCCTATGCTGGTTGGAATTTTGGCAATCAATCGACCATGTAAATTCCTTGACAAGTGGATTTCAACATTTACATACTAATGTCGATAACAAACTGGGTGATCGGATCGCTCTACCCTCCCACCCAAATCGATGACCTAAGATCATGGTAGAAAATGGAAATGAAAAAATATTCTATGTCCAAGTTTTCCATTTCCATTATCCAGTATGACCAAGGGCATACTGGAAAATGGAAATGAAATAAAACGTTTTCTGCAGCAGTCATGTTTTGACATGTGACAAAAACATTTTCTGTTCCGCTCAATTCTCGGCTGCTGATTGGTCAGATTTTACACAGAAACTATTTTGTTTCATTTCCATTATGACTATTGACTATTATGACATTTCCACGATGACTAATGGCGCCCTAAATGTGACTGGATGGACGGACCCGACCACAAAGTTTGATATCGCCTCCAGAATAGAGTATGTTGAATCTTGCTGGTTGGACCAAAAACATCGTTTGGCGATTGTCTGGTTTAACGAAATTAGTGGCAACAGAAAATCTCGAGCAATGTCGCGCACAGGAATACAAAATTCAAGTGACAAAACAAGACCAGAGCGATCGATAAGTTTGACACGACATCTTAACAACGCGTCAGCACTTTATCATAGTTTAGTTGCGAATGGAAAAGAACCGGTTTTTTTGCGAAAAACGAAAAATTTCCGGGTCCATATTTTGGACCGAAAATGCATTTCCGTGACAAAAAAAACCGGCCAAAATTGTCTCCAACTTTTGACAAGAAATAGCGTTTTTGACCCTCATTTTTTGAACACACTGAAACATCACAAGTCGCAGTGCCATCTGAAACATTATGACTTGGAGCAGTTTCCATGTCTTCAATAGCACATACTGCCTTTGCACTGAGCTTCACATCAGTTTTTTACGTCAAAATACCCTGCTTGTACGTATAATTATTTCACACCCTGGGCTGGAAATTTACCCTCTGCAAATTTTTCGTATTTTTTCCCAAAATATAAAGAACCGTTGTTTCGCAACTGTACTTTTTTAATCCAACCCAACCGCCACTATAAAACCAACAATAATGTTTCACAGTCTGCCAGCCTTCTCCGTCTCAATCAGGCACTCCCTGACCAATATTCTGGCGTGAATGATGTTTCGTTTGAGTCGTTCGCCTGACGCACGATTGCCCGCGTACGTTGGTCGAATATCTTTGCCTAGTTCGTCGATGACGGCCTACAAACAGGTGGCGCAACGGTTGGTTTTTTTTTCAAAATGGGCCGGGCTGATTTGCCAAAAATCAAGTGGCTCAATTCTGACCTAACTACTGGCTCCATGAATTTCTAGTGGCTCATTGGTAGCTCAATTGCCACAAATCTTGTGGCTTATTCAACAAAATTTAGTGGCCCAATGAGCCAGAATTAGTGGCAAAAACCCCGGTTGGACATTGTGGCGAGAGTTCTGCCGTTTTCGATTGGGAAAGTGATTATCTCGTTTGCTGGTTCGGTGTGGAACTGTTCGATTAAAACCAGCTGGCTTACGAATTTTTGGTCTGCGCAGGCAGAACGCAGCATTTTTTTGGCCGAATTTTGTCACGGTTTTTTAACGACGTTTCTGAAGCTATTTCTTGACAAAAAAACTCTGGTTTCAAAATTTAGTATTTTTTTTAAAAGAAAAATGACGACTTATTCGAAAATTACATGATCTCGGGTGGCACTCCCGTTCCCGGCCGATTATCACGTCTCTATTATGTTTTTCTGTCTCTGATGTTTCATTTCAGTCCGGCTGGAGCTTACGCCTAAGCTTCAAAATAAGCCTAAACCCAAGTTCCCGGCAGGTGGCACCCTACTTATACTTGCAGGCGGAAAAAAACCGGTTTTTTCGGGAAAAAACCGAAAAAAACCGTTTTTTCCCGAGACCCGAATACTTTTCCATTTATTTTTCCGTGGGTATCTTTTCGGTTTTTGATCGGAAAAATATCGGTACTTTATCCCAATTTTTCCAAAAAATTGCACTGCAAAACTGATGAGTTTTTCGATTTCAGTGAAAAATTGGCTCGAGCACAAAAATTAACCTGCCCAAAGTGGGCCAAAAAGCGTGTAAACCAAGTGTTTTCGACTGACTTCAACACTCTTCAAGAGCACTCTCGTCACTTCGAACAAATTTTGCACTGAAATTGTTATATTTTTCGAAATTACGTTCTTAAGTACTGGAAAAGTATTTGGAAAAAAACGGTTTTTTCGGAAAAAAAACGTTTTTTCCACGAAAAATAAAAAACGGTTCTTTATGACAGTATAACCCTACTAACGAGATCAGACGGCAAAACTCGACGGCCAACCTGCAGTTGTGAGTATTTGGTCTGCGGTATCTGCTGCGCGGGCACCGAGTATTGGGGCAACGTCGCTGTTTGGCTCGTGTCCTTCGACGGCGTCGCATTGGCGCTACTCGGATTCGAAGAAGACATGAGGTCAGATCGTGTCGGTCGCTAGTTTGCGGGCGTGTTTTATATTTATATTTTGTGAATTTATATTTTGAGTTTTTGAATATGAATTTGAATATTTGAATTTTTTGTGCGCGTGTGTGCGTTGAGGGCACGGGATTCGAGTCCGTGTCGGAATTTGCTGAATGTCAGCTTGCCTCGGCTTATTCGTGTGACGCTCGCCCACTGCTCGACGGTTGCTCGGGAGCCTACAATTAGAGAACGGAAACGGACCGGGATTTTTGACCGGGCCGGTCCGGAGATTTGGGGACCTGGGGGTGCCGTAAAAACTAGGCATGGGGGCAATACCGATTTTTTGACCCAAGTCAATACCCAATACCCAATACCAGGGCCCACCCCCAATACCCAATACCTCAAATGGGACCCAACCCAATACCCAATACTCAGGTTGAGACCCTACCCAATACCCAATACCGACCCAATATTCAAAAATTCCAAACTTTTTTAAAAAATGGGCCTGTTTTGGGTCTTTGATCGAATACTAAGTAAAATATGACTGAATTTCTCATAATTTCTTCTTAACGTTGCAGCTAAAAAAGCGATTTCAAAGGCTAAAAAATTGAAAATTTTTCACCATTTCAGGGCTCTGGAGGAGAAAAATAGAGCAAAACAGGGGTATTGGGTGGCACCCAATACCTGGAAAAGACCCAATCCAATACCCAATACCAGGCCCCAGGCCCACACCCAATACCCAATACCGGCACCCAATACCTGGTATCAGTGGTGTCGTTGGGGGGGAAGGGGGGGGGGGGTTACCCCCCCTAGTATCCGGTATCCGGTATCTTGATTTTTTTCACCCAGGGGTATCCGGTATCCTGACTTTTTGTCCAAGGGTATCCTACCCTAAAAATTTTCCGAAAACGGTAAAAATCGCCCATTTTTACCTCCAAAATGCTCAAAATCGCTTGCTAGCGCAAGCATAACCCCCAAAATGACCATTTTTTGCGCTTTCAACACCGATTTTGCTCAATTTTCCTCTTAAAAAATTGACTTTTTTTGAACAACCCCCCCCCCCCTGGGTATCCGAGATTTTTTATTTTAGGGAGCAACCCCCCCCCCTGGTATCCGAGATTTTTCATTTTGGGTATCCGGTATCCGAAAATTTTGGATTTTGGGTATCCGGTATCCTGACTTTTTGATTTCCCAACGACACCACTGCCTGGTATTGGGTATTGGGTACCCAATACCAGGTATTGGGTATTGGGTGATATTGGGTATTGGGTATTGCCCCCATCAGTCATGCAGTGCTGTGGCTACTTTTGCGGGACGGGTAGGGTACATAGGTGGAAAAAATCGGGGCGGGTAGGGGGGTAGTGTACCTGGGATTTTGGGGGGGGAATCCGGTTTGGGGGGAGGGGGGGGAGATTTTTCGGGGCGGGTAGTGTAGGGTACAACACAAGTTTTTTCGGGTGCCTGTTTTTATGTACTAAAAAGTGCATATATCGCGCGCAGCGCGAGATTTTTTACACTTTTTAGGGTTTTCGGTCGAAATTTGGGCATTTTTGCACCAATTTTTTCCTAAAATGGGCAAATTTAGGCCTAAAATAGGCATTTTTAGGCCAAAAATAGGTAAACTTTAGGTGAAACCTCCAAAAAAACGCCAAAATACCCTTTTTATAGGGGATTTTTCGCAAAAGAAGGCAAAAATAGTCCAATTTTTCGACCTCAAAAAATGACTTTTTTCCGACCCCCCCCCCAAATTGGGACTTCCCCCCCTTCCCCCCCAGGTAGGTACGTCTGTTCCCCCTCCGAAAATAGTGGAGGGTACGTCTGTTCCCCCTCCGGACCAGGAACTACACTGACCCAAACCTTCACCGCGGTTGGTGGTGTGGTATGGTAAGGCTCTGTTGCTGTGTCAAACGTTGTTTAAGCTTGCGTACACAGCAGAATACAGCATTGAAGCATAATTGGCGGCTGGGGCTGACGCTGTCAAAGGTAGAAAATACCCCGGACAGGCCATTTTTAGGGGCAGTGTAGTGGCTGGGGGGGGATGGGGGGGATTCCCCCCCTAAGGAGTAGGTACCTTGCAACCACCCCTTGGGGGGGATGGGGGGGGAAGGGTAGGTACCTTGCAACCACCCCGGAGGGTACCTTGCAACCATCAATTTATGGTTTTTATAGGCAAAAATGGGTGTTTTTCGACCTCAAAACCCCAAAAATCGCGCGCGCCGCGCGCAAACCTCCATATAATAGGTATTTTAGGCAAATTTTCGGCCAAAATGCAAAAAAGTACCAATTTTTCGGCCAAATTTGCAGTATAATGCATGCAAAAAACACACTTTTTTCGGACCTCAGGGGTACCTTGCAACCTCCCGGAGGCTGGGTAGGGGGGTACCGTGCAGAGGTCGCAATCGGGCCGGGTTTGGCCGGCCCGGCCCGGCCCGAGCCCCCAAATCTCCGGCCCGGCCCGGCCCGGCCCGACCCGTACCCCCAAATCTCCGGCCCGGCCCGGCCCGAACCCCCAAATCTCCGGCCCGGCCCGGCCCGGCCCGAATTTTTGGCTCAGATTTTAACCCAATTTTTGTCAAAATTTTTGCGATTTTTGAATCAATGTTTTTGTTGAAATTTCATTGTTTTCCATGAAAAAGTCGCCAGATAGACAATACCAATGGGCAAAATGGTGTGGGCTGGGGGTCTCCCCGCCCCCCTAGGTACAGTAGGTAGTGACGCGCCTTCCTGGTACAGTAGGTAGGTCGCCTCCTTAGCAAGTATTACCGCTGCGTCAAAGGACACTAGTACACTAACCGCCGGGCCAGGTACACTAACCGCGTCAATTTTTGCCTAAAATAAGCAATTTCAGGCCTAAAATGGGCATTTTTAGGCCTAAAATGGGTGATTAGGTCGATGTTGTCAAAAGTAGCCAAAACACCCTTTTTATGGAGAATTTTTTCCAAAAAAGGCCAAAAATCGGTCAAATTTTCTACGTCAAAAAGTGACTTTTTCCTGAATTTGGGTCTCCCCCCCCCCCTTCCCCCTCAGGTATGGGGTACACTAACCGCCGCCACGGAAAAAGGGAGTGCTACTAAACCGGGGCCGCGCCGGACCAGGAACTACACTGGGTACAGTAGGTAGATGACGCGCCATCCTGGTACAGTAGGTAGATCGCCGCCCCCCGGCTGGTACAGTAGGTTGCTATTGTTGGCTCAAAAATGAATAAAATCCATATTTTTCATTCCAAATAATCGAAAAATTTTGAGGGTTTTAGAGTACATTTTCATCTAAACTTGGACATAAAAAAATTTTGTTCTCCCCTAGCTCGGCCGGTCGGTACAGTAGGTAGGTTGATTTCACAGGCCTTTCTGGTGGTACAGTAGGTTGATTGCACGCCTGGGTAGCCACACGACTGGACAATACTGATCACTTACTTGCTGAATCCGTCCGAAATTTTAGTATTTTGGACAAAAAAACCCTACTTTTCAGTAAAATAAGTCACTTCAGAAGCTTCGGGCCGGGTGCCCGGCCGGCCCGGCCCTACCCTCCAATCTCCGGCCCGGCCCGGCCCGGCCCGAGCCAACAGCCCAAACTCGCGGCCCGGCCCGGCCCGGCCCGGCCCGAGGTCGGGCCGGCCCGATTGCGACCTCTGGTACCTTGCAACCATCTGGATCCATCCCCCCCCAAGGGTACCTTGCAACCATTTGCCTGCCACTACACTGTTTAGGGGCGTTATTAAAAGTGATTTTTTCGTCGGGGGCCAAATGAAAAATAGAACCCCCCATTGATCCCCCGATGAGCAGATGTAACTGAACGAAGTACGGC
>JASAMV010000909.1:0-49293 GCA_030248065.1 Rhynchonema sp. JSB1_4
GCTGCGCTCCACAGGACGTGTGTTGTTCTTCCAAACACCTTAGTTCGGAAACTAGAAAGTTCCCATAAAGGTGTTTATATGCCGCCCACTGAGCTGCTGCGCTCTGCAGGACGTGTTTTGTTCTCCTTAACAGCTTATTTCGGAAACTTCTGGAGAAATTTCCAATAAAAGGTGTTTATATGCCGCCCGCTGGGCTGCTGCGCTCCACAGGACGTGTGTTGTTCTTCAAAACACCATAGTTCGGAAACTACAAAGTTTACCATAAAGGTGTTTATCTGCCGCCCGCTGGGCTGCTGCACTCCACAGGACGTGTGTGGTTCTTCTTAACACCTTATTTCGGAAACTTCTGGAGAAATTTCCCATAAAAGGTGTTTATATGCCGCCCGCTGAGCTGCTGCGCTGCACAGGACGTGTTGTTCTTCTTAACACCTTATTTCGGAAACTTCTGGAGAATTTTTTTGCCATAAAAGATGTTTATATGCCGCCCGCTGGGCTGCTTTATGGGAAATTTCTCCAGAAGTTTCCGAAATAAGGTGTTAAGAAGAACCACACACGTCCTGTGGAGTGCAGCAGCCCAGCGGGCGGCATATAAACACCTTTATGGAAACTTTCTAGTTTCCGAACTAAGGTGTTTGGAAGAACAACACACGTCCTGTGGAGCGCAGCAGCCCAGCGGGCGGCATATAAACACCTTTTATTGGAAATTTCTCCAGAAGTTTCCGAAATAAGCTGTTAAGGAGAACAAAACACGTCCTGCAGAGCGCAGCAGCTCAGTGGGCGGCATATAAACACCTTTATGGGAACTTTCTAGTTTCCGAACTAAGGTGTTTGGAAGAACAACACACGTCCTGTGGAGCGCAGCAGCCCAGCGGGCGGCATATAAACACCTTTTATTGGAAATTTCTCCAGGAGTTTGCGAAATAAGCTGTTAAGAAGAACAAACATGTCCTGTGGAGCGCAGCAGCCCAGCGGGCGGCATATAAACACCTTTTATTGGAAATTTCTCCAGAAGTTTCCGAAATAAGCTGTTAAGGAGAACAAAACACGTCCTGCAGAGCGCAGCAGCTCAGTGGGCGGCATATAAACACCTTTATGGGAACTTTCTAGTTTCCGAACTAAGGTGTTTGGAAGAACAATACACGTCCTGTGGAGCGCAGCAGCCCAGCGGGCGGCATATAAACACCTTTTATTGGAAATTTCTCCAGGAGTTTGCGAAATAAGCTGTTAAGAAGAACAAACATGTCCTGTGGAGCGCAGCAGCCCAGCGGGCGGCATATAAACACCTTTTATTGGAAATTTCTCCAGAAGTTTCCGAAATAAGCTGTTAAGGAAAACAAAACACGTCCTGCAGAGCGCAGCAGCTCAGTGGGCGGCATATAAACACCTTTTATGGGAAATTTCTCCAGAAGCTTCCGAAATAAGCTGTTAAGAAGAACAAAACACGTCCTGCGGAGCGCAGCAGCTCAGTGGGCGGCATATAAACACCTTTTATGGGAAATTTCTCCAGAAGTTTCCGAAATAAGGTGTTAAGAAGAACAACACATGTCCTGTGGAGCGCAGCAGCCCAGCGGGCGGCATATAAACATCTTTTATGGAAAATTTCTCCAGAAGTTTCCGAAATAAGGTGTTAAAAAGAACAACACATGTCCTGTGGAGCGCAGCAGCCCAGCGGGCTGCATATAAACATCTTTTATGGCAAAAAATTCTCCAGAAGTTTCCGAAATAAGGTGTTAAGAAGAACAACACGTCCTGTGCAGCGCAGCAGCTCAGCGGGCGGCATATAAACACCTTTTATGGGAAATTTCTCCAGAAGTTTCCGAAATAAGGTGTTAAGAAGAACCACACACGTCCTGTGGAGTGCAGCAGCCCAGCGGGCGGCATATAAACACCTTTATGGGAACTTTCTAGTTTCCGAACTAAGGTGTTTGGAAGAACAACACACGTCCTGTGGAGCGCAGCAGCCCAGCGGGCAGCATATAAGCACATTTTATTGGAAATTTTTCCAGAAGTTTCCGAAATAAGCTGTTAAGAAGAACAAAACATGTCCTGTGGAGCGCAGCAGCCTAGTGGGCGGCATATAAACACCTTTTATTGGAAATTCCTCCAGAAGTTTCCGAAATAAGCTGTTAAGAAGAACAAAGCACGTCCTGTGGAGCACAACAGCTCAGTGGGCGGCATATAAACACCTTTTATGGGAAATTTCTCCAGAAGTTTCCGAAATAAGGTGTTAAGAAGAACAACACATGTCCTGTGGAGCGCAGCAGCCCAGCGGGCGGCATATAAACATCTTTTATGGCAAAAAATTTCTCCAGAAGTTTCCGAAATAAGGTGTTAAGATGAACAACACGTCCTGTGCAGCGCAGCAGCTCAGCGGGCGGCATATAAACACATTTTATGGGAAATTTCTCCAGAAGTTTCCGAAATAAGGTGTTAAGAAGAACCACACAGGTCCTGTGGAGTGCAGCAGCCCAGCGAGCGGCATATAAACACCTTTATGGGAACTTTCTAGTTTCCGAAATAAGGTGTTAAGAAGAACAACACATGTCCTGTGGAGCGCAGCAGCCCAGTGGGCGGCATATAAACACCTTTTATTGGAAATTTCTCCAGAAGCTTCCGAAATAAGCTGTTAAGAAGAACAAAACGCGTCCTTTGGAGCGCAGCAGCTCAGTGGGCGGCATATAAACACCTTTTGTGGGAAATTTCTCCAGGAGTTTGCGAAATAAGCTGTTAAGAAGAACAACACGTCCTGTGCAGCGCAGCAGCTCAGCGGGCGGCATATAAACACCTTTTATGGGAAATTTCTCCAGAAGTTTCCGAAATAAGCTGTTAAGAAGAACAAACATGTCCTGTGGAGCGCAGCAGCCCAGCGGGCGGCATATAAACACCTTTTATTGGAAATTTCTCCAGAAGTTTCCGAAATAAGCTGTTAAGGAGAACAAAACACGTCCTGCAGAGCGCAGCAGCTCAGTGGGCGGCATATAAACACCTTTATGGGAACTTTCTAGTTTCCGAACAAAGGTGTTTGGAAGAACAATACACGTCCTGTGGAGCGCAGCAGCCCAGCGGGCGGCATATAAACACCTTTTATTGGAAATTTCTCCAGGAGTTTGCGAAATAAGCTGTTAAGAAGAACAAACATGTCCTGTGGAGCGCAGCAGCCCAGCGGGCGGCATATAAACACCTTTTATTGGAAATTTCTCCAGAAGTTTCCGAAATAAGCTGTTAAGGAAAACAAAACACGTCCTGCAGAGCGCAGCAGCTCAGTGGGCGGCATATAAACACCTTTTATGGGAAATTTCTCCAGAAGCTTCCGAAATAAGCTGTTAAGATGAACAAAACACGTCCTGCGGAGCGCAGCAGCTCAGTGGGCGGCATATAAACACCTTTTATGGGAAATTTCTCCAGAAGTTTCCGAAATAAGGTGTTAAGAAGAACAACACATGTCCTGTGGAGCGCAGCAGCCCAGCGGGCGGCATATAAACATCTTTTATGGAAAATTTCTCCAGAAGTTTCCGAAATAAGGTGTTAAAAAGAACAACACATGTCCTGTGGAGCGCAGCAGCCCAGCGGGCTGCATATAAACATCTTTTATGGCAAAAAATTCTCCAGAAGTTTCCGAAATAAGGTGTTAAGAAGAACAACACGTCCTGTGCAGCGCAGCAGCTCAGCGGGCGGCATATAAACACCTTTTATGGGAAATTTCTCCAGAAGTTTCCGAAATAAGGTGTTAAGAAGAACCACACACGTCCTGTGGAGTGCAGCAGCCCAGCGGGCGGCATATAAACACCTTTATGGGAACTTTCTAGTTTCCGAACTAAGGTGTTTGGAAGAACAACACACGTCCTGTGGAGCGCAGCAGCCCAGCGGGCAGCATATAAGCACCTTTTATTGGAAATTTCTCCAGAAGTTTCCGAAATAAGCTGTTAAGAAGAACAAAACATGTCCTGTGGAGCGCAGCAGCCTAGTGGGCGGCATATAAACACCTTTTATTGGAAATTTCTCCAGAAGTTTCCGAAATAAGCTGTTAAGAAGAACAAAGCACGTCCTGTGGAGCACAACAGCTCAGTGGGCGGCATATAAACACCTTTTATGGGAAATTTCTCCAGAAGTTTCCGAAATAAGGTGTTAAGAAGAACAACACATGTCCTGTGGAGCGCAGCAGCCCAGCGGGCGGCATATAAACATCTTTTATGGCAAAAAATTTCTCCAGAAGTTTCCGAAATAAGGTGTTAAGATGAACAACACGTCCTGTGCAGCGCAGCAGCTCAGCGGGCGGCATATAAACACATTTTATGGGAAATTTCTCCAGAAGTTTCCGAAATAAGGTGTTAAGAAGAACCACACAGGTCCTGTGGAGTGCAGCAGCCCAGCGAGCGGCATATAAACACCTTTATGGGAACTTTCTAGTTTCCGAAATAAGGTGTTAAGAAGAACAACACATGTCCTGTGGAGCGCAGCAGCCCAGTGGGCGGCATATAAACACCTTTTATTGGAAATTTCTCCAGAAGCTTCCGAAATAAGCTGTTAAGAAGAACAAAACGCGTCCTTTGGAGCGCAGCAGCTCAGTGGGCGGCATATAAACACCTTTTGTGGGAAATTTCTCCAGAAGTTTCCGAAATAAGGTGTTAAGAAGAACAACACATGTCCTGTGGAGCGCAGCAGCCCAGCGGGCGGCATATAAACATCATTTATGGCAAAAAAATTCTCCAGAAGTTTCCGAAATAAGGTGTTGAGAAGAACAACACGTCCTGTGCAGCGCAGCAGCTCAGCGGGCGGCATATAAACACCTTTTATGGGAAATTTCTCCAGAACTTTCCGAAATAAGGTGTTAAGAATAACAACACACGTCCTGTAAAGCGCAGCAGCCCAGCGGGCGGCATATAAACACCTTTTATTGGAAATTTCTACAGAAGTTTCCGAAATAAGCTGTTAAGAAGAACAAAACACGTCCTGTAGAGCGCAGCAGCCCAGCGGGCGGCATATAAACACCTTTTATGAGAAATTTCTCCAGAAGTTTCCGAAATAAGCTGTTAAGAAGAACAAAACATGCCCTGTGGAGCGCAGCAGCCCAGCGGGCGGCATATAAACACCTTTTAAGGGAAATTTCTACTGTTTCCGAAAAAAGGTGTTAAGAAGAACAAAACATGTCCTGTGGAGCGCAGCAGCCTAGCGGGCGGCATATAAACACCTTTTATTGGAAATTTCTCCAGAAGTTTCCGAAATAAGCTGTTAAGAAGAACAAAACGCGTCCTGTGGAGCGCAGCAGCTCAGTGGGCGGCATATAAACACCTTTTGTGGGAAATTTCTCCAGAAGTTTCCGAAATAAGGTGTTAAGAAGAACAACACATGTCCTGTGGAGCGCAGCAGCCCAGCGGGCGGCATATAAACACCTTTTATTGGAAATTTCTCCAGAAGTTTCCGAAATAAGCTGTTAAAGGAACAAAACATGTCCTGTGGAGCGCAGCAGCCCAGCGGGCGGCATATAAACACCTTTTATTGGAAATTTCTCCAGAAGCTTCCGAAATAAGCTGTTAAGAAGAACAAAACGCGTCCTGTGGAGCGCAGCAGCTCAGTGGGCGGCATATAAACACCTTTTGTGGGAAATTTCTCCAGAACTTTCCGAAATAAGGTGTTAAACCGGACAACCGGATATCGCATGTTCTCAGAATCCGGCCTTTCGCAATAAAATGTGACTATATACGATGAGTGATCACAAAAACATCGTTCAAACCCAAATGAAATGCGTTTAAATTGTGAGAATTAATTTTTAAAAACAATGCTTTCGGGAACAAACTCGAGCTTGAGCCGACTTACGCTTCCCCTTTTGATCAGGCAACGGCAGAACATTTAGTAGGGAATCCAACCATCTCGTCAACCAACAGCCACGTGTGAAATGTTTCACAAAGGTTTCATCTGTCGGCGAGCTGGTTCTTGTCTCAGCCTCACTGCCTTTCATGATCAAAAGGGTGAGCGTAAGTCAGCACAAGCTCGCGTTTGTTCCTGAAAGGAACTTTTCAAAGATAAATTCTGACAGTTTTCACGTGGTTTATCTCGTTTAATCGTTGTTTTTGTGACCGTTGGACATAAACAGTCTAACTGTGTAGTAAAAAAGCAAACATGAGATATACGGTTTCCCGCTTTAAGAAGAACCACACACGTCCTGTGGAGTGTGGCAGCCCAGCGGGCGGCATATAAACACATTTTATGGGAAATTGCTAGTTTCCGAACTAAGGTGTTAGGAAGAACAACACACGTCCTGTGGAGCGCGGCAGCCCAGGGGGCGGCATATAAACACCTTTTATGAGAAATTTCTCCAGAAGTTTCCGAAATAAGCTGTTAAGAAGAACAAAACACGCCCTGTGGAGCGCAGCAGCCCAGCGGGCGGCATATAAACACCTTTTAAGGGAAATTTCTACTGTTTCCGAAAAAAGGTGTTAAGAAGAACAAAACATGTCCTGTGGAGCGCAGCAGCCTAGCGGGCGGCATATAAACACCTTTTATTGGAAATTTCTCCAGAAGTTTCCGAAATAAGCTGTTAAGAAGAACAAAACGCGTCCTGTGGAGCGCAGCAGCTCAGTGGGCGGCATATAAACACCTTTTGTGGGAAATTTCTCCAGAAGTTTCCGAAATAAGGTGTTAAGAAGAACAACACATGTCCTGTGGAGCGCAGCAGCCCAGCGGGCGGCATATAAACATCTTTTATGGCAAAAAATTTCTCCAGAAGTTTCCGAAATAAGGTGTTGAGAAGAACAACACGTCCTGTGCAGCGCAGCAGCTCAGCGGGCGGCATATAAACACCTTTTATGGGAAATTTCTCCAGAACTTTCCGAAATAAGGTGTTAAACCGGACAACCGGATATCGCATGTTCTCAGAATCCGGCCTTTCGCAATAAAATGTGACTATATACGATGAGTGATCACAAAAACATCGTTCAAACCCAAATGAAATGCGTTTAAATTGTGAGAATTAATTTTTAAAAATTTGCTTTCGGGAACAAACTCGAGCTTGTGCCGACTTACGCTTCCCCTTTTGATCAGGCAACGGCAGAATATTTAGTAGGGAATCCAACCATCTCGTCAACCAACAGCCACGTGTGAAATGTTTCACAAAGGTTTCATCTGTCGGCGAGCTGGTTCTTGTCTCAGCCTCACTGCCTTTCATGATCAAAAGGGTGAGCGTAAGTCAGCACAAGCTCGCGTTTGTTTCTGAAAGCAACTTTTCAAAGATAAATTCTGACAGTTTTCACGTGGTTTATCTCGTTTAATCGTTGTTTTTGTGACCGTTGGACATAAACAGTCTAACTGCGTAGTAAAAAAGCAAACATGAGATATACGGTTTCCCGCTTTAAGAAGAACCACACACGTCCTGTGGAGTGTGGCAGCCCAGCGGGCGGCATATAAACACATTTTATGGGAAATTGCTAGTTTCCGAACTAAGGTGTTAGGAAGAACCACACACGTCCTGTGGAGTGTGGCAGCCCAGCGGGCGGCATATAAACACCTTTTATGGGAAATTTCTAGTTTCCGAACTAAGGTGTTAGGAAGAACAACACACGTCCTGTGGAGCGCAGCAGCCCAGCGGGCGGCATATAAACACCTTTTATGGGAAATTTCTAGTTTCCGAACTAAGGTGTTAGGAAGAACAACACACGTCCTGTGGAGCGCAGCAGCCCAGCGGGCGGCATATAAACACCTTTTAAAGGAAATTTCTACAGTTTCCGAAATAAGTTGTTAAGAAGAACAACACACGTCCTGTGGAGCACAGCAGCCCGGCGGGCGGCATATAAACACCTTTTATGGGAAATTTCTCCAAAAGTTTCCGAAATAAGGTGTTAAGAATAACAACACACGTCCTGTAAAGCGCAGCAGCCCAGCGGGCGGCATATAAACACCTTTTATTGGAAATTTCTACAGAAGTCTCCGAAATAAGCTGTTAAGAAGAACAAAACACGTCCTGTAGAGCGCAGCAGCCCAGCGGGCGGCATATAAACACCTTTCATGGGAAATTTCTCCAAAAGTTTCCGAAATAAGGTGTTAAGAAGAAGAACACGTCCTGTGGAGCGCAGCAGCCCAGCGGGCGGCATATAAACTTCCGAAATAAGGTGTTAAGAAGAACCACACACGTCCTGTCGAGCGCAGCAGCCCAACAGGCGGCATATAAACACCTTTTATGGGAAATTTCTCCAGAAGTTTCCGAAATAAGGTGTTAAGAAGAACAACACATGTCCTGTGGAGCGCAGCAGCCCAGCGGGCGGCATATAAACATCTTTTATGGGAAATTTCTCCAGAAGTTTCCGAAATAAGGTATTAATAAGAACAACACACGTCCTGTGGAGCGCAGCAGCCCAGCGGGCGGCATATAAACAGCTTTCATGGGAAATTTCTCCAAAAGTTTCCGAAATAAGGTGTTAAGAAGAACAACACACGTCCTGTGGAGCGCAGCAGCCCAGCGGGCGGCATATAGGCACATTTTATGGGAAATTTCTCCAGAAGTTTCCGAAATAAGGTGTTAAGAAGAACCACACACGTCCTGTCGATCGCAGCAGCTCAGTGGGCGGCATAGAAACACCTTTTATGGGAAATTTCTCCATAAGTTTCCGAAATAAGGTGTTAAGAAGAAGAACACATGTTCTGTGGAGCGCAGAAGCCCAGCGGGTGGCATATAAACACCTTTCATGGGAAATTTCTCCAGAAGTTTCCGAAATAAGCTGCTAAGAAGAACAACACACGTCCTGTGGAGCGCAGCAGCTCAGTGGGCGGCATATAAACACCTTTTATGGGAAATTTCTCCAGAAGTTTCCGAAAAAAGGTGTTAAGAAGAATAACACACGTCCTGTGGAGCGCAGCAGCCCAGCGGGCGGCATATAAACACCTTTCATGGGAAATTTCTCCAAGTTTCCGAGATAAGGTGTTAAGAAGAAGAACACATGTCCTGTGGAGCGCAGCAGCCCAGCGGGCGGCATATAAACTTCCGAAATAAGGTGTTACGAAGAACCACACACGTCCTGTCGAGCGCAGCAGCCCAACAGGCGGCATATAAACACCTTTTATGGGAAATTTCTCCAGAAGTTTCCGAAATAAGGTGTTAAGAACCGCACACGTCCTGTGGAGTGCAGCAGCCTAGCGGGCGGCATATAAACACCTTTTATGGGAAATTTCTAGTTTCCGAACTAAGGTGTTAGGAAGAATAACACACGTCCTGTGGAGCGCAGCAGCCCAGCGGGCGGCATATAAACACCTTTTATGGGAAATTTCTAGTTTCCGAACTAAGGTGTTAGGAAGAACAACACACGTCCTGTGGAGCGCAGCAGCCCAGCGGGCGGCATATAAACACCTTTTAAAGGAAATTTCTACAGTTTCCGAAATAAGTTGTTAAGAAGAACAACACACGTCCTGTGGAGCACAGCAGCCCGGCGGGCGGCATATAAACACCTTTTATGGGAAATTTCTCCAAAAGTTTCCGAAATAAGGTGTTAAGAATAACAACACACGTCCTGTAAAGCGCAGCAGCCCAGCGGGCGGCATATAAACACCTTTTATGAGAAATTTCTCCAGAAGTTTCCGAAATAAGCTGTTAAGAAGAACAAAACACGCCCTGTGGAGCGCAGCAGCCCAGCGGGCGGCATATAAACACCTTTTAAAGGAAATTTCTACAGTTTCCGAAATAAGTTGTTAAGAAAAACAACACACGTCCTGTAGAGCGCAGCAGCCCACCGGGCGGCGTAAAAACACATTTTAAGAGAAATTTCTCCAGAAGTTTCCGAAATAAGCTGTTAAGAAGAACAAAACACGCCCTGTGGAGCGCAGCAGCCCAGCGGGCGGCATATAAACTTCCGAAATAAGGTGTTAAGAAGAACCACACACGTCCTGTCGAGCGCAGCAGCCCAACAGGCGGCATATAAACACCTTTTATGGGAAATTTCTCCAGAAGTTTCCGAAATAAGGTGTTAAGAAGAACAACATATGTCCTGTGGAGCGCAGCAGCCCAGCGGGCGGCATATAAACATCTTTTATGGGAAATTTCTCCAGAAGTTTCCGAAATAAGGTATTAATAAGAACAACACACGTCCTGTGGAGCGCAGCAGCCCAGCGGGCGGCATATAAACAGCTTTCATGGGAAATTTCTCCAAAAGTTTCCGAAATAAGGTGTTAAGAAGAACAACACACGTCCTGTGGAGCGCAGCAGCCCAGCGGGCGGCATATAGGCACATTTTATGGGAAATTTCTCCAGAAGTTTCCGAAATAAGGTGTTAAGAAGAACCACACACGTCCTGTCGAGCGCAGCAGCTCAGTGGGCGGCATAGAAACACCTTTTATGGGAAATTTCTCCATAAGTTTCCGAAATAAGGTGTTAAGAAGAAGAACACATGTTCTGTGGAGCGCAAAAGCCCAGCGGGTGGCATATAAACACCTTTCATGGGAAATTTCTCCAGAAGTTTCCGAAATAAGCTGCTAAGAAGAACAACACACGTCCTGTGGAGCGCAGCAGCTCAGTGGGCGGCATATAAACACCTTTTATGGGAAATTTCTCCAGAAGTTTCCGAAATAAGGTGTTAAGAAGAAGAACACATGTTCTGTGGAGCGCAGCAGCCCAGCGGGTGGCATATAAACACCTTTCATGGGAAATTTCTCCAGAAGTTTCCGAAATAAGGTGCTAAGAAGAACAACACACGTCCTGTGGAGCGCAGCAGCTCAGTGGGCGGCATATAAACACCTTTTATGGGAAATTTCTCCAGAAGTTTCCGAAATAAGGTGTTAAGAAGAACCACACACGTCCTGTCGAGCGCAGCAGCCCAACGGGCGGCATATAAACACGTTTTATGGGAAATTTCTCCAGAAGTTTCCGAAATAAGGTGTTAGGAAGAACAACACGTCCTGTGGAGCGCGGCAGCCCAGCGGGCTGCATATAAACACCTTTTATTTTGAAATTTCTCCAGAAGTTTCCGAAATAAGGTGTTAAGAAGAACAACAACACGTTCTGTGGAGCGCAGCAGCCCAGCGGGCGGCATATAAACATCTTTTATGGTAAATTTCTCCAGAAGTTTCCGAAATAAGGTGTTAAGAAGAACAACACGTCCTGTGGAGCGCAGCAGCCCAGCGGGCGGCATATAAACACCTTTTAGGCTGTTGTTCTTTTGTGTTCGCGATATGGCATAGTATTAACGTTACGGTCGGTATTTTTCACATATTGGGTGGAAAGTGAGACCGGGTGTAAAGTGGAACAGGGGTCGAAAGTGGGACCGATTCTGCACATTGGTTCTAAGCGAAACAATAATTCACCATTCGTATACACGCACATGTGCCAAATGCACAACCATGTGAAAGATCAGGGCGCACAATGTGGACGGCCTACGTGGGGTTGACGCATCAGTTTTCCCAGACTCATTGGGTTGCACTGCAACATCAATGCACCTGTGATGATGTTGAAAGGGTTGCCGACTTGATAAAAAGTGCCATGTGATGTTTCACTGAACATAGGTTTCTTGATTAAAGCTTCCTTAGTTACCCATTTTATTGTGTAATAACTGTAGTCGTTATTCGTTGAACATATCAACGGGACCTGCCGAAAAGTACACATTAGGCGAATAAATGTTTATGCCGTCATTATTCGATATAATACGCATATTCGTTAAAAAGTATGTATACATTAGGCGAATAAATGTTTATGCCGTCATTATTCGATATAATACGCATATTCGTTAAAAAAGTACTTTTCGGGTGGTCCCGAAAATTCGCCACAGTTAAGCTGTTCGTTATGAGCAAATTCGTTTTTCGCATATGCATAACATTCTTCACGATTCCAAATGGCAAAATGCTTATAGTTTTTAGCATTTATTCGCCTAATGCATATTTTTTGGCAGGTCCCGTTGTAGTTAAGCATAAACAAGGTGTGTGAGGTCATGCATATTCCATTTTTGGGGCATAATTGTATCCCAAATCAATGTTTTGATGTACAGCATGCAAGTTTTGTTGCATGTCGGTGAAAACAACTGAAGAACTTTCTTTTTAAAATGGCCGACATCGCATATGTTGTCTTCGTTGGAGACTTTCTGAGTGAGCATGCTTATAACGAACATGCGCATATCGAATAATGACTGTACTTGTTTTGTGGAATGATCAATGAAATACCTAACGACCCTAGGTAAGTGAGAATAAGATGAATAAAATCCACATTTTTTATTTTCTGTTTCGAGCATTAAAGCTTTCCCCCGCATAAGACGAATGTTTCAAAACACATGCGACATAGACATTATAACCATAGAACAAACAAACAAACACGCTTTCCATAGGAATACAGATAACGCTCTGAAATAGCCCACAAATATACATGTACATGTTCAGGAAACTAAAACAAGATACGTTTACACAAAAACAACAACCAGATAAGTTGTATAAACAAACGAATAACAAAGAAATAGACCAGCATTCACGGTCACACGTCAATCTCGCAATCAAAAGTACCCGAGTACAGAAACGAAGAACACTCAATAATTCAGAAAATACTTGATGAATTCAGATATTTCATATAAGCAAGTGGAGCGCACGGTTGGGTAATATTATAATGGCATGGCATTCCGAACTGATATCACAACATTTGCGTATTTGTGAAACAAAAACATGCATGCGCACAGAGTAATGTAAACAGCTTATTTTTCACCCCGAAACGCTCTTTGTCGAGCACACAGCGTTATTATTATGGGAAACCAGTGGTGTCGTGGGGGGAAGGGGTATACCAATACCCCCTAGTATCCGGTATCTTGATTTTTTCACCCAGGGGTATCCGGTATCGTGACTTTTTGTCCAGGGGTATCCTACCCTAAATTTTTTCCGAAAACCGTGAAAATCGTCCATTTTTACCTATAAAATGCTCAAAATCGCTTGCTGGCGCAAGCATAACCCCAAAAATGACCGTTTTTTTGCGCTTCCAACACCAATTTTGCTCAATTTTCCTCTAAAAAATTGACCTTTTTTGAACAACCCCCCCTGGGTATCCGAGATTTTTTTATTTTGGGAGGCAACCCCTTTGGTATCCGAGATTTTTCATTTTGGGTATCCGGTATCCGAAAATTTTGGATTTTGGGCATCCGGTATCCTGGCTTTTTGATTTCCCAACGACACCACTGTGGGAAACTATCAAATAAAGTTGCCAGGCAGGTTCAAACATTACAAATTGTTGACAGCTCTGCGTCGCTCTTTCGTTTGGTAAATATTCCATTGTTTATAAAAGTGTTGTTGACACAGATTTTCGGAAACACAAAATAGTCGGAGGCATGTGATTTGAAGCAAATATAAAAAGATCAGGTACAAAAAACAACAGTTATTGGTTGATAAAACACAAACAAATATAGACAATCCAAAATATCGGAGTGGTATTCAGCATTAATACACAGCCATCGGGTTGATACATGCACATAATCAGTCTGTTCGATAAAGGGTGAGGGAGGTGAACAGAGGCGCATGCGAAAACATTGGTCGAAAATAGGGCTCCTCCACCGTTACCACATGTCAACAACCCAAACCCAGTAGAACTGTAGTCTTACGGTCAGACCAGACATACACGAGCAGCTGCAGCAGGTGCAGCCCGACAGTACCCGAACGGGGCCTGCTGCAGCTGAACAGTGTTCAGCTACGGCACAGCTGCAGCAGATGCGCAAAATTTTTTGAAACAACCGGGAAGGTCAAAATTTTGGAAAACCATCAAAGCCGTAATTCATCGATTTCCGGTGTTTTTTTTCTTTAAATTTTGCGCTGACGCGCGATGCCCGTACGGTTCCTGTGTCATGTAGACTGGAGAGTACGTAAGTGTGCAGTATATATGTGTTAAAGCATGTTGTACAGAAGTCCAGTTAGTAATATCTGACGTGAATAAGAAAATTTTTATCAGGCCCTACTCTGCACGCATGGTTTCGGACCAGTGGTGTGGCTACCCAGGCAGGGCCATAATCTACTGTACCACCAAAAATGCGGGGCGACAAAATTTTTTTGGTTGAAATATTGATGAAAATGTACTCCAAGACGCTAATTTCGCGCGTAGCGCTCGATTTTTCGCCTGTTCGGAGTGAAAAGTACCGATTTTATACCGTTTTGAGCCAAAAACCGCCACCTACTGCACCAGCCGGGGGACGGCGACCTACCTACTGTACCAGGATGGAGCGTCAACCTACCTAAGCCTACCTACTGTATACTAGGGGGGAGCCCCCCCAACTACACCAGTGAATCGGACCCTTCCGCAAGACCATGTGTGGTGCGATTCAGTGTAGTTAGTTCCTGGGGGAGGGGGAGTTAGGTCCCCCTGCCAGGTACGCCTGGACCCCCCTCCCCCCAGGAACTACACTGCTACTGTGCCAGGATGGAGCGTCAACCTACCTACGTACTGTACCTAGGGGGGACCCCCACCCAGTGGTGTTGTTGAGAAATCAAAATTTTCCCATACCCAGCCCCATTTTCGGGAAATTTCCCATACATACCCCCAAATATCAAAAATTTCCCACACCAGGAGGGTTTCTCCAAAAACTCAAAAATTTACCATACCCGAGGGTGGGGTTTTGAAAAAAATGACTCCAAAAACCTTCTAAAAGTGCCAAAAAGTGGTCTAAGAGTGTTTAAACAGAGTTTTCTTGCGGCAGGAAGCGATTTTTGGATGAAAAAAAATGATCAATTTTGGTACTTCTCGGGGTCAAAAAGTCATTTCTTAGGGGTGCTTGTTCCAAAAGTGAAAAATTTCCCATACCCCCGGCCGATTTCCCATACCCCATACCAGGGGGTAACTCCCCAACCCCCCCCCCCCTAACGCTACTGCCCCCACCTCCCCCCCCCCCCTGATACACCATTGGGCTTTCTATCTATCGTCAACACTTTTGGGCTTTCTATCCATCGTCAACAAAACAAATAATGGGTACAATCTATCTATCGTCAACAACATGATATTTTTGACTCAAATTGGCTCAAAATCGGTATTTTTCACCCCAAATAGCTACTCCCAATAGGTAAATAGGAGGGCTCTATTAATTCACTGATCCCTTTTTGGGGGGCTCTATTCCGGGGGGTGTATTTAGGTTTTTACGGTACTATTTTTACCTCATTTTTTGGCCAAAATTGTATCACAAAAACGGTGTTTTTTCGCCTTTTTGGATGGCCAAAATCATACCTCTCACGCTATTGGTTTGGTATTGGGTTTTGAGTCAGGTATTACGTTTGATATTGGGTTTTTCTGGATTAGTGTTGGGTATTGGTTTTGACCCAATACCTGGGCAACCCCAATTAGGCGTGGGCACAATACCTGTTTTGAGACCCAATACCAATACCAGGCACAGACCAATACCCAATACCAATACCAGACCAATACCACTTGGGTTCCCGGTATTGGTTCTGGTATTGGGTTGGTATTGGGTATAGCGGTATAGGTTATTGGGTATTGGCTTGGTGTTGGGTTTTGGGTATTGAGTATTGGTTTTGGTATTGGTTGGTATTGGGTAAGGTAGTGGGTTTGGTATTGGGTTTGGTGCCTGGTATTGTTTGATGTTGGTTTGGTATTGGATTTTTGATTTTGGCCCAATACCTGCGTAAACCCAATACCCAATACCAATGCCAGAAACTGGTATTGGTATTAGGTGGTATTGGTGGGCAGGCCCTGCGTCCACATTCAGCCGCACCCTTTGTTAGTTGTTCTGGCTCATCGCCGAGGCCGACAATCGCGAAATACTCGAAAATGCGATGATTCTCGTCGAATGAATCCATTTCTCCAATGATTCCAGCGACGCTTGAGTGCTCCACTTCATCTGGCACTACCTGAAATTCAGACACATCAATGGGCTTCTGGGCGGTTTCTGATGTCCAGTGTATACTGGCGGAAAAACCGTTTTTTTATATTTCGTGAAAAAACCAAAAAGAAACCGAAAAAAACGAAAAACCGCAGTGTATAGTGATAGGGGAAGCCCAAATGGGGTACTTTCGAGGCATGTTAATGTTAGCATAGACTACAGACTACAGTGGTGTCTATTATAGGTGTTCTTAATGCCGATTGTGACCAAAATCGGCGAAACAACCCACATCGACATCGCCCGCGCATTACCAAAATTGTTCTGAAGAAAAAGCTTTCCCAACTTTTGCTTTAAATTGGAAAATTTCGTGAAAAAAGACCGATGTTTCCCGGCGGCCACTTACCAACCACAAAACCCGAAGGGGGTTGGGGGGGGTTTGAGTACTTACCTCTCACAACTCCAAATCATACCTCTCACAAGCAATTTTATGCCCTTTTGAGGCAAAAATCGGTGTTTTTCGACCTTATTTTCCCAAAAATCGCAACCCAACCCACCCATCAGTGTAGTGGCAGGCCCCAGTGATGTGGTTGGGGGGTATTACCCCCAACTGCTAGGTAGCTTTCTTGCTCCGAAACCCATACCCCCCAAACTGGCCAGCTAGCTTTCTTGCTCCGGTCATCAAGTAAAAAAAGTGTTGATTTTAGTGCCAAAATGACCATTTTATGGGCCAAAATGGTCAAATTCGTTCAAATTTTCTCACATGTGCACAAAAATACGCATTTCAAGACTTATTTTAGCATATTTTCGACCAATTTTTATACCCTGTTTTTGACTTCTGGACCAATACCCCCAAATCGGGGTACCCGGCTAGCTAGCTAGCTTTCTTGCGCCTGACCCCTCCAGTTAGCTAGCTTTCTTGCTCGGACCAACTACATCACTGACCATCTACACTACACTACATCTAAGCCTAAGCCTGCAATCAACCTACCTACTGTACCGGCCGAGCTAGGAGGGAACAAATTTTTTAAGTCTAAATTTTGATGAAAATGTACTCTAAAACGCTAATTTCGCGCGCAGCGCGCGATTTTTCGCCTATTTGGAGTGAAAAATATCGATTTTATACCATTTTGAGCCAAAAATAGCAACCTACTGTACCAGCCGGGGGGCGGCGACCTACCTACTGTACCAGGATGGCGCGTCAATCTACCTACATACTGTACCTAGGGGGGACCCCCCAGCCACACCATTGGGCCTGCCACTACACTGCCAGTAACACCCTGACAGAACTCCAATTTAGGCGCATTTTTGGGAACATTTTTTTGAGATTTTGGGCAGCGAAAAAACACAGCCCCGCCCTAAAAGAGGCCAGTGAAAAAAACAGCACCCCATCTATCTATCGTCAACACTTTTTGATTTCATCTACCTACCGTCAACAGTGGTGTAGCTACCCAGGCGGCAACCTACTGTACCACCAAAAATGTGGGGCGGCAACCTACCTACTGTACCGACCGAGCTAGAAATGCCCATTTTAGGCCTAAAAATGCCCATTTTAGGCCTAAAAATGCCTATTTTAGGCAAAAATTGGGGGGATAGTGTACCCGGAGGGGGAGATAGGGGGATAGTGTACCACCTGAGGGGGAGATAGCGCACCCGAGGGGTACCCTACCCGCCCCGCCCTGGTACACTAGCCCCCTACCCGCCCCGCTCTGGCACCCTACCCCCTACCCGCCCCGCTCTGGTACCCTACCCGCCCCAGTGTAGTTCCTGGTCCGGCGCGGCGGTTAGTGTACCTATCCCTTTTTTCTGTGCGGCGGTTAGTGTACCTCCCTGGGGGGGGAGGGGGAAGACCCAAATCCAGGAAAAAGTCACTTTTTGAGGTCGAAAATTTGACCGATTTTTACCCCTTTTTGGAAAAAAATCTCTATAAAAAGGGTATTTTGGCAATTTTTGACATCATTGACCTGGAAATCACCCATTTTAGGCCTAAAAATGCGCCCATTTTAGGCCTAAAAATGACAATTTTAGGCAAAAATTGAGGCGGTTAGTGTACCTGGCGCGGCGATTAGTGTACCAGTGTACCTTGGTCGCGGCGGTTAGATACCAGGTACACAACCCCCTACCCGCACCGGATTTTTCCACCTATGTACCCTACCCGCCCCGCAAAAGTAGCCACAGCACTGGTGGCACAATACCCAATACCCAATACCAATACCACCCAATACTATACTTGCGGGCCGGAAAAAAACCGTTTTTTTTCGGAAAGAAACCGAAAAAAAAACCGTTTTTTTCCGAGGCCCGGAAAAATACGTTTTTATTTTTCCTGAAATTTTTCCAAGTGGCAACTTTTGAAAAAAAAACGGTTTTTTTCCCAAAAATTTCCGAGATATTTTCCAAGGTTGCGAGAGGATGTTGTCAAAACCAATGTAAATCGGTACTAAACAGTTCTAAATGAGCACTTTTTAATCTCCAACTGCATTTTTAGCCTGTTTCAGGCCATTTCCCGAAGAAATTTTCTCCAAAATAGGCGTTTTTGAACCATGGGTATCCTTAAGTACTGGAAAAATATTTGAAAAAAAACGGTTTTTTTCGGAAAAAAACGGTTTTTTTTCCAAAAATATATTTTGCGGAAAAATACGCAAGTATACCCAATACCAATACCAGTGTTTGGTATTGGTATTGGGTCTAATTCTGGTATTGGTATTGAAGCTGGCCTGGTATTGGTATTGGTATTGGTATTGGGTTTGCCCAGGTATTGGGTCAAGACCAATACCCAATACTAACCCAGAAAAACCCAATACCAACCCAATACCAGACCAAAAACCCAATATCAAACCAATACTAAGACCAATACCCAATACCAATACCAACCCAACACCCAGTGTAGTTCCTGGGGAGGAGGGGTGCCCCCCTCGGGTACGCTCAGTGTAGTTCCTGGTCCGGAGGAGGAACAAGCGGTACCCCCTTTTTTCGGAGGGGGAACAGACGGACCCACCTGGGGGAAGGACCCGGAAGAGGGGGAGGACCCAAATTTGGAGAAAGGTCATTTTTGAGGTCGAAAATTTGGCTCATTTTTGCCCCTTTTTGGGAAAAAATCTCAATAAAAAGGGTATTTTGGCAATTTTTGAAGACATTGACCTAAAAACCACTCATTTTATGCCTAAAAATGCCTATTTTAGGCCAAAATTAGCCTATTTCAGGTAAAAATTGGGGAAGCAGACTTACCCGGAGGGGGAACAGTGGGGCAGGCGTACCATGGAGGGGGAACAAACGTACCCGAGGGGGCGACCCCCTCCCCCAGGAACTACACTGGGTACGCTATCTCCCCCTCAGGTGGTACACTATCCTTCTATCTCCCCCTCCGGGTACACTATCTCCCCCAATTTTTGCCTAAAATAGACATTTTTAGGCCTAAAATGGGCATTTTTAGGCCAAAAATGTGTGATTTTCCAATCAAGATTCTCAAATGTCGCCAAAATACCCTTTTATGAAAAATTTTTTTCCAAAAAGGGGCAAAAATAGGTCAAATTTTTTGCCTCAAAAAGTGACCTTTTCCCGAATTTGGCTCTTCCCCCCCCCCCTTCCCCCCTCGGGGGTACACTATCTCCCCCTCCGAAAAAAAACGGAGGATCCGCTATCTCCCCCTCCGGACCAGGAACTACACTGCCAATACCCAATACTCAATACCAAACCAATACCAACCAGTGTAGTTCCTGGGGGGAGGGGGGGTCCCCCCTAAGGTACACTAACCGCCGCGACCAAGGTACACTAGTACACTAACCGCCGCGCCAGGTACACTAACCGCCTCAATTTTTGCCTAAAATCGGCATTTTTAGGCCTAAAATGGGCATTTTTAGGCCTAAAATGGGTGATTTTTAGGTCAATGATGTCAAAAGTCGCCAAAATACCCTTTTTATGGAGAATTTTATGGAGAAGGGGCAAAAATCGGTCAAATTTTCTACCTCAAAAAGTGACTTTTTCCTGAATTTGGGTCTTCCCCCCTTCCCCCCCCCAGGGAGGTACACTAACCGCCTCACGAAAAAAAGGGGTAGGTACACTAACCGCCGCGCCGGACCAGGAACTACACTGATACCAACCCAATACCAAACCCAATACCAGGCACTTCGTTCAGAAGTATTGATTTGGTATTGGGTATTGGTATTGGGTCTCGCCCGGTATCAGTGTAGTTCCTGGGGGAGGGGGGTCCCCGGCCTCCCCCCCTAAGGTACACTAACCGCCGCGACCAAGGTACACTAGTACACGAACCGCCGCGCCCGGTACACTAACAGCCTCAATTTTTGCCTAAAATCGGCATTTTTTAGGCCTAAAATGGGTGATTTTTAAGTCAATGATGTCAAAAGTCGTCAAAATATCCTTTTTATGGAGAATTTTTTCCAAAGAGGCAAAAAGCGGTCAAATTTTCTACCTCAAAAAGTGACTTTTCCAGAATTTGGGTCTTCCCCCCCTTCCCCCCAGGGTACACTAACCGCCGCACGAAAAAATGGGGTACCGTAAAAACCTAAATAGAACGGGGGCTCTATTAATTCACTGACCCCATTTTGGAGGGGGCTCTATTACGGGGGGCTCTATTCCGGGGGGGCCTCTATTAATTCACTGACCCGAACCTGAAAAATTTTAGGATGTTTACTTAGGGGGGGGGGGCTCTTTCAAGATTCAAGATTTTATCTGTTTGCTACACGCAAAGAACAATCAGGCAGGACACACCCAAAATAGCGAGAATGGCAAAATGCAAGAAAATAAAACAGAAAGACAAACGAACGGAACCAAACCAGTACAAACGAATCCAAAATGCGGAATCCTCAAACACGGCGAACCCAGTTGACAATGGAAACAATCAGCGGAAATATGATGTTTGCCAGCGAATTGATTTGAATTCAATAACGGCTGTACAATTAGTTTTTGTGAATGATTGATTGATAAAACGATCTGAAAAGCAGCATTCAGGCAAGTTGCGTCAAGATCAGTCATTCCGGCCGGGGGGGGGGCTCTATTAATTCACAGACCCCTTTTGGGGGGCTGTATTACGGGGGGGTGTATTTAGGTTTTTACGGTAGGTACACTAACCGCCGCGCCGGACCAGGAACTACACTGCCCGGCATTGGTATTGAGTATTGGTATTGGGTCCCCAATTTGGTATTGGTATTGGGCAGTGTAGTTCCTGGTCCGGAGGGGGAGATAGCGGACCCCCCGTTTTTTTCGGAGGGGGAGATAGTGTACCACCGAGGGGGGAAGGGGGGGGGAAGACCCAAATTCGGGAAAAAGTCACTTTTTGAGGTCGAAAATTTGACCTATTTTTGCCCCTTTTTGGAAAAAATTCTTCATAAAAAGGGTATTTTGGCGCCTTTTGAGAACATTGACCTGAAATTCGCACATTTTAGGCCTAAAAATGCCCATTTCAAGCCTAAAAATGGCCTTTTAAGGCAAAAATTGGGGGAGATAGTGTACCCGGAGGGGGAGATAGGGGGATAGTGTATCACCCGAGGGAGAGATAGCGTACCCGAGGGGGACCCCCCCCCTCCCCCCCCCAGGAACTACACTGGTATTGGGTATTGGCAGTGCTGTGGCTACTTTTGCGGGGCGGGTAGGGTACATAGGTGGAAAAATCCGGGGCGGGTAGGGGTATTGTGCCTGGGATCTTGGGGGGGATCCGGTTTGGGGGGAGGGGGAAAGATTTTTCGGGGCGGGTAGGGTACAATACAAGTTTTTTGGGTGCCTATTTTTATGTACTAAAAAGTGCATATATCGCGCGTAGCGAGCGATTTTTTGCATTTTTAAGGGTTTTCGGTCAAAATTTGGTCAATTTTGACCGAAAAATGGGCATTTTGAGGGCAAAAATCGGGGCGGGTATGGTACCAGAGCGGGGCGGGGAGGGGGTAGGGTACCAGGGCGGGGCGGGTAGGGGGGTAGTGTACCAGGGCGGGGCGGGTAGGGTACCATTGGGGGACCCCCTCCCCCCAGCCACAGCACTGGTATTGGTATAGGGCCGGTATTGGTATTGGGTATTGGTATTGGGTGTCAAAAGTGGTATAGTGCCCTGCCCAGGCCTATGCACAACAGAGTACAGCTTTTTAAGCATAATTGCCGCTGTTAAAGTTAGAAAATACCGAAAACAAGCCATTTTTAGGGGCGTTATTAACAATGATTTTTTTCGTCGGGGGCCAAATGAAAAATATAACCCCCCAATAATTGACCCCCATGAATTGAACCCCCCAAAATGACCCCAGTGAAAAAATAGACCCCCCGGGTTCTATTTCCGACAATACGGTATCTCCCCCTCCGGGTACACTATCTCCCCAATTTTTGATTTTGGTCACCCAAAAAGGCGAAAAAACACCGTTTTTGTGACACAATTTTGGCCAAAAATTTAGGTAAAAATAGTACTTCTTCCAAATGTTCGCCGAAAATCGCCTAAAAATAGGTATTATGGGTGGGTTTGCGTGATTTTTGGGAAAATAAGGTCGAAAAACACCGATTTTTGCCATAAAAAGGAAAAAAATTCCTAAGAAGAGGGGTAGTCCCTGGGGGGGGGGGGGCCCCCCCCCCCTCGCCCCCCCCCCCCCCCCCCGGCTGGGGGGAGTGGGGGGGGGAGCCCCCCCCCCCCTAGGTACAGTAGGTAGGTTGCCGCCCCTCGCCTGGTACAGTAGGTAGGTTGCCGCCCCTCCCCTGGTACAGTAGGTAGGTTGCCGCCCCACCTAACTTTTCACCGAAAACATTCATTTTTGGCTTAAAATTGCATAAAATTAGCATATGTGTCTGCAAATAGGCGAAAAATCGCGCGCTGCGCGCGAAATTAGTGTTTTAGGCCACATTTTCTTCAGTATTTAGACATAAAAAATTTCGGTTTCCAGATGACCCCCCCCCCCGCCACCCCCCCCCCCCGCCCCACCCAAAAAGGCGAAAAAACACCGTTTTTGTGACACAATTTTGGCCAAAAATTTAGGTAAAAATAGTACTTCTTCCAAATGTTCGCCGAAAATCGCCTAAAAATAGGTATTATGGGTGGGTTTGCGTGATTTTTGGGAAAATAAGGTCGAAAAACACCGATTTTTGCCATAAAAAGGCATAAAATTGCTTATGCATGCAAAAAACACCCTTTTTTCGGACCTCAGGGGTACCTTGCAACCTCCCGTAGGCTGGGGTAGGGGGGTACCTTGCAGCCATCAGGATCCATCCCCCCAAGGGTACCTTGCAACAGTGCTGTGGCTACTTTTGCGGGGCGGGTAGGGTACATAGGTGGAAAAAATCGGGGCGGGTAGGGGGGTAGTGTACCTGGGATCTTGGGGGGGGGGGGGAAATCCGGTTTGGGGGGGGGGAGGGGGGAGATTTTTCGGGGCGGGTAGGGTACACCACAAGTTTTTTCGCGTGCCTGTTTTTATGTACTAAAAAGTACATATATCGCGCGCAGCGCGAAATTTTTTGCACTTTTTAGGGTTTTCGGTCGAAATTTGGGCATTTTTGACCGAAAAATGGGCATTTTGGGGGTAAAAATCAGGGCGGGTAGGGTACCTGGGCGCGGCGGGTTGGGGGGTAGGGTACCAGAGCGGGGCGGGTAGGGGGGTAGGTACCAGGCCGGGGCGGGTAGGGTACCATGGCGGGGCCCCCCCCCCCCCCCCCCCCCCAGCCACAGCACTGCCTTGCAACCATCTGCCTGCCACTACACTGGTGGTAGGTAATTACTCAGAGGGGGCTAACCCCCTCCCAACCCCCCCAGCCACTACTATGACTATCCCCCTACCGTATTGTCGGAAATAGAACCCCCCATTAATTGAACCCCCCTAAATGGCTCGAGATCAAAAATAGAACCCCCCCATTAATTGACCCCCCCCATTAATAGAACGAGAACCCCACCCCAACCTTCACCGTACCACAGATTAGTGGTTTGGTAGGGCTGTGTTGTTATGTCAAACGTTGTTTAAACCTGGCCCGCCACTAATGATATTTCAAAATTTTGGTCTGTTTTTATGTTCTATTATTGTTGCCGACATCGAGACGAACAGGGTTTCTATTCGTAACTTTTCGATTAAGCGCCGATTTAATACTGAAATTAATCGACAAACACGGGTTCTCGGGACCAAAATAAAAAAAAATAGATAGACCCCCCTTATTGCCAGTCACGTTGGCAAGGAAGAAAATTTCGAATTGCCGCGTTGCGATAAGCATCAGAGTGGGTTACGGTAGCTTTCAACATTAGCTTGCGGTTGCGCCACCAGTTCTGATTTTCTTCTTTTCTGTTGATATTTATTTTTCTTGATTTTTTTACTTTTTTCACTGAGAAATAGTAGAAATATTAGAAAATTATGATTCGACACGAATGCGCTCATAATAAATGGTAATTTGACAGAAGAAATAAGTCGTGCCTGCCTAGGGATCGGGATCAGGCGGGGCTCCCCGGTCCCCGAAACCAGTACCAGACATTTTTGGGCTGGATTTTGGACTTGGTCGATCTGGCCGGCTCCGGGCCGGGCAGACCTACAGCCCTCGACCGCGCCGGACCAGTGTAGTTCCTGGTCCGGCGAAGCGGTTTGTGCCTGCCGCGGGTCGACCGACCCCAGGTCGACGCAACTAGCGGGAACAGGAACTGCCCAATTTAACTTATCCTTTTTGCCCTTGCGCTTGGTGTTTGGGAAATTCATGCACTCTCTGCAAATATTTTGTTTCTTTGACTGAGCCAGTGTATCTAGTTCCTGGGGGGAAGGGGTCCCCTCCTAAGGTACACTAACGCCGCGCGCGACCACGGTCGGCCCGAAAAGGCCCGACATCATCGTATTTCAACAAAAAATCGTGACTTTTTACGGTACATTAGCCAAAATTTCTTGCGATTCAGCAGCTTTAGGACCGACTTCTATGATTTTCAGGTATTTTTAAACAAAAAACTGAAATTTTTGCACCAAAAATTTTTCTTCAAAATATCATCAGAAAAAGTCGGGCCTAAAAAAATCGGGCAGGACCGGACTTCCTGGCCCGAACTGTTGGGCCGGGCTGGGCCGACCCCAGGACCTCGTCGGGCCGGGCCGGGCGGAGGTAACACGGCCCGATTCCCACCTCTGGGGTGGGCACAATGCCCAACACCAGTGGTGTCGTTGGGAAATCAAAAAGTCAGAATACCGGATACCCAAAATCCAAAATTTTCGGATACCGGATACCCAAAATGAAAAACCTCGGATACCAGGGGGGTTGTTCCCTAAAATAAAAAATCTCGGATACCCAGGGGGGTTTTTAAAAAAAAGTCAATTTTTTAAAAGGAAAATCTAGCAAAATCGGTGTTGAAAGCGCAAAAAACGGTCATTTTGGGGGTTATGCTTGCGCTAGCAAGCGATTTTGAGCATTTTGGAGGTTAAAATGGGCGATTTTTACGGTTTTCGGAAAATTTTTAGGGTAGGATACCCTTGGACAAAAAGTCAGGATACCGGATACCCGTGGGTGAAAAAATCAAGATACCGGATACCGGATACCAGGGGGTAACCCCCCTCCCCCCCAACGACAACACTGCCCAACACCCAATACCAATACCACCCAATACCAATACCGGTGTTTGGTATTGGTATTGGGTCTAATTCTGGTATTGGGTATTGGTATTGAAGCTGGCCCGGTGTTGGTATTGGGTGTTGGTATTGGCTTTGCCCAGGTATTGGGTCAAAAACAATACCCAATACTAATCCAGGATAACCCAATACCAAACCCAATACCTGACTCACAACCCAATACCAAACCAATACAAACCCAATACCAACCCAATACCAGATCAAAAACCCAATACCAAACCAATACTAACACCAATACCCAATACCATAACCAACCCAAGACTCAATACCAATACCAACCCAATACCAATCACTTCAGCAGTATTGATCTGGTATTGGGTATTGGTATTGGGTCACCAATTTGGTATTGGTATTGGGTATTGGTACAGGGCCGGTATTGGTATTGGGTGTCAAAAGTGGTATTGTGCCCAGGTACACCAACCGCCGCGATTTTTGCCCAAAATTGGCATTTTTTGCCTAAAATATATGATTGTCAGGCAGTGTAGTGGCAGGCCCATGTGTGGGAGGTAAGTATGATGCGGGGTTGGGACCGGAAGCGTGAGAGGTATGATTTTGGTCACCCAAAAAGGCGAAAAAACACCGTTTTTGTGATACAATTTTGGCCAAAAATTGAGGTAAAAATAGTACTTTTTCAAAATTTTCGCCGAAAGTCGCCTAAAAATAGGTATTATGGGTGGATTTGCGCGCGGAGCGCGCGATTTTTGGGAAAATAAGGTCGAAAAACACCGATTTTTGCCTTAAAAAGGTATAAAATTGCTTGCGAGAGGTATGATTTGGAGTTGTGAGAGGTAAGTACTCAACCCCCCCCCAACCCCCCCCCTCGGGTTTTGTGGTAGGTAAGTACTGAGAGGGGGTAACCCCCCAACCCCCCCTCCCAGCCACTACTATGTTGTCAGGTCAATCTGTCAAAAGACGACAAGATATGCGGGGTTTTTTCCAAAAAGGGGCAAAAATCAATCAAATTTTCAACTACAAAAAGTAAGGGTCTTGGGTCTTCCCCTCCTTCCCCCAGGGAGGTACACTAACCGCCGCTCCGAAAAATGGGTAGGTACACTTACCTCCTCGCCGGACCAGGAACTACACTGATTACAGAAATAAATTGTCGTAAAATCGTCAACAAAACGGCGCAACCGACGCGGATACACTGCAGACGAAGTCCACGCACTAATTCATGGAGCTATGACAGAGCGGTCAGTTATGTGAATGACGGACGACCCGTAATTTTTTTAATTCACACCACGTGACTATTATCACTCAATTTATGATGATAAACGGACGGCATTGTCAGAACGGGAGTTTCCATTTGCAACTCACTCCGACCGGATGCGGGCGATAAACACTGTTTATCCGTCAAAAAATGAAATTTGACAAAACAGTTTGGCGTTGGGTAGGGTTAGAGGTCGGGGCTGTACCCGACACACGACATCTGTCGAGCAGAAGACGAAATAGTGGCCACAATAGGATATATTTTATGCACTGAGAATTATTGTACGGTGTGGAAAAGGTTGTAAATCACATGAATCCTGTCGTTCACATAACACCGACCTGCTGACTGACGAACAGTCACAGAAACACACACAAGCACAAATGTGCACAATCACCGATAACACATGCCGCACAGAATCACATGTTCATAAGCTTTAGCTGTAGCCTAAACATTACGCTAGGAAATTGGGTTTGCACAAAACCGTTCGTTGGAGAACAGGTCGTTCTCCACACTCCCCCTCAAAATACAGAATGAACGTCCGAATGAAGAGAGTTAACTATTGCTCACTTATGCCGAATTGATGCCCATGCGAATTGGTTTGGTAACCGAAAATTGAGTCCGAAAAACTACGTTACAGTGAACCATATTATGTCTGTTCGCTACCGAATACGAAATAGCTGTTTTCTGGCCAAAGTTACGAAAGAGTTAGAAACTGTTAAGGTTGACGCTTTGCTGTAGTAAATACAAGAGTCCGTGCCCAAAATTCACTGGGCGCTTGTCATGATCACCGGTTCGACTGTTCGACCGTTCCGCCCGATTGTTGCCATCGATCGATTTCGAACTGTTCGCACCGTTGCACTGACTGCGCAAAATCCCAAAATTGCGTTTTTGTTCGGTTGTTGCCGCAACCGATTGCCGATATCGAAGTCCCTCTGTGGGATTCGATTGCCGCCGAAGCCGATGTCCTTCCGTAGGACCCTCCCCCTTTGACCGAAAAGAGCGAAGCGGGGGTTTGGCTTTTGTCGCGTCAAATACATTTGGGCATAATGCACTCGGATGCCCAAAATCGCGACAGTACGTACACAGACTGGGCGGCTTTTTGCATTTAGCCGCGATGTGCTTCGACCCCAAACACGAAAAACATCGACCCAAACGTTTCAAGATGGCTTTGCGGTCATTCAACGTAAACACAAGCTTGCACCCCGAACTGTAGTGGCTCTTGTCACAGAATAAACAATGCAAAGCATCTTTCGAGGAAACCGACTGAGCTTTGAGCTCAGAGTTTACAGTGGTGGTACCCAACGTAACCTCTGGACTGGTCACTTGTTTGCCGAACGATACCATCACCGATGGGGCTAGCACAACATTTGAACCAAATTGTGTTGTCACCGCGTCTCCGCGTGGCTGTTGGTCGGCAGTTGCAGGTGGCACTTTACGTTGCACCGTAGATCCGCCGGACTTGAGATCGGAAATGCCGGGACCGTAGGCCGTCAGCTGTGGACTGGAACACTCGGGAAACAATCGTTTAGAGACCAATACCTTGGTCTTCAATGAGATGAGCACCTTATGTGACTCGCCAAGTACATCAAAAATGCGACAACCCTCAGTGTGAGATGACTTGGCCACTTCAAATTTGATTGCCATAGTTGCTTCCCTTTGCTTTTTCAAAGCATCAATAAGACCACTAGCCTTCGCCAGTTTCACCGAAAGCTCACCAGCAACGTCAGAACGTGAATCAGCCGTTGTTGACAACATCTGGTGCATCAGCGCATCCATACCGTACATCCAGTTTGTGGCGTCTTTCACAACCAGTTTGAGTTTGTCGCACTCGCTCAGTGCGTTCCGAAGGATTGTGGCCATCGAATAGAATTCACGAGGAATTTCGGGTCAGCCAGGAATTGGATTGTTATTTCACATCAGCGACGTGAATCGGGTGCAGCGAAGAACAAAGTTCAGGCGCGAGTTCAGTCCGTAGGATGCCATGTCGAGCAGAAGACGAAGTAGGGGCCACAATAGGATATATTTTATGCACTGAGAATTATTGTACGGTGTGGAAAATGGAAGGCTGTAAATCACATGATTCCTGTCGTTCACGTAACACCGACCAGCTGACTGACACAACTGACTAATGATGTAGCGGATGAGATCCACTAACTGTAACTTCGGAACAACCAGGCAGTCATGTGATGTTTTGACTTGTGTTGCATGATAGATTGGAATGTGTGTGCGCACTGCTAACCCAGCTTATATTGTGTAATCTTTCATGTACTAGTCAGTTGTGTCAGTTTGCTTTCTCCGTAACATCAAGAATAAACGTAATAGAGCTACGAACGGTTGATGCTCATGTTCGCACTTTCGACAACATCTGAGAAAATCCCAAAACCCGACAGTTCCAAAAAAACTGACACCCGACATCTAGTTTTTGCAGCAAAAACAGTCAAATGTTTGCTCGTTTGCATCATTCGCGCAATTTTTCGGCTGAAGGTACTGAATTCAAGTTTTTTTTCACACGAACTAAACACCAAAATGTCAAATTCTGCGTCTTCGGAAACATTTGGTTTGAAGAAAATTTTCTCTCCAAAATCTCTGAGCAATATAGATTTCTTGAACCGTAAGTGTCGGATGACGGCTGCCGGGTGTCGGGTCCCAAAAAAACCGACATCTGGAGGCCCCGACACCTACACTTTTTTGACACCCGACATCTCTCTAACCCTAGCGGTGAGCAGTGCTGCAAAAAACCCGACACTCGACATCTGGGGATACCCGACACCCGACACCTACACTTTTTTGGCACCCGACAGCCGACACCCGACATCTCTCTAACCCTAGTGACCAGACAGACCTAAAAAATCACCTGTTTTATGCCAAAAAAATGCATATTTTAGGCCCTAAATCTGATATGTCTTGACAACTGTAATTTTGCTTTTGAAAAAAATGATACCTAGCTGTGCCTCAGGGGCAGGGCAGGCATGCATTTTGGGATTTATGCGATTTTGAACATTTTGAAGGTAAAAAATGGCAATCTTACGGTTTTCGGAAAAAATTTTATGGTAGTATACCACTGGACAAAAAGTTAACATACCGGATACCCGATACTA
The DNA here is from genome assembly GCA_030248065.1 of Rhynchonema sp. JSB1_4. Classification (NCBI taxonomy): domain Eukaryota; kingdom Metazoa; phylum Nematoda; class Chromadorea; order Monhysterida; family Xyalidae; genus Rhynchonema; species Rhynchonema sp. JSB1_4. Next base: position 29,627 of record JASAMV010000909.1, read on the forward strand.
AAGGGGCACGGGTAACCCACCCCCTTCCCCCAAAGAAACCAATGTTGCAAATTCTGCGTGAGTTCCCATGGAAACGGTTCATAAACCCAAGCCGCATCAGTACCCGTGCTTCTGTGCCCACAGTTTTACAGCCCCCGGCTTCTGATGACTACAAACAGCGGCACCGCAACCAAGACATCAACCTGTACGACGGTGTTCAATCCGGTCACCTTGGCAAGTATACCGCGCGCGTGTCACTACTGGAAAACGTTAGCTGCTGCACCCGGTCTTGGAATTGGGATCCGGGGCTACGCGACACCTGCACTTTCAAAAAAACCGACAAGCGACATTAGAAGGTAAACGCCGACACCCGACAGTTGAAAAATACCCGACACCGACATCGTATTCTGCGGCCAAATACATGTTTTGCTCTGCCTAGAATTTTGGGGCGTCCAGTTTGGGGGGGGGGAGAAATTTTAGGGGGAGATAGTGTGCCATACTACTTTCGCGACAATTCATCTTTATTGGTTAAAATGTGCATAATCGCGCGGAGCGCGCAAATTTTTGCACTTTTGGTCTACTTTGACCCGATTTCTGGCCATTTTGGACCCAAAAAGGGTGCATTTGGGGGGAAATTTCAGAAAAATTTGGGGATATACTACCTCAGCGCGGAGGCCACACACCGTACCGGCGAGGGGGAGATACTGTGCCTTTGGGGGGACCCCCCCGCCCCAGCCACAGTACTGATCAAGGGTGGTGGTTGCAGTGAGTATTGGCATGCACATCAGTGGTGTAGCTACCCAGGGGCGGCAACCTACTGTACCACCAAAAACGTCTGGCGGTAACCTACCTACTGTACCGGCCGGGGGATAAACTTTTTTAGGTCTAAATATTGATAAACATGCACTCCAAAATGCTAAATACGCGCGCAGCGCGCGATCTTTCGCCTATTTGGAGTGAAAAAGCCGCTTTTATACCGTTTTGAGCCAAAAATCGCAACCTACTGCACCAGGTTGGAATCGACCTACCTGCCTACTGTACCTAGGGCAGGTTTTTTTTCAAAATTCACTAGGTGCAACTTAGGTGCAACCCCCCAATTTTTAGGTGCAAGCTGGCCAAAGTAGGTGCAACCCCTATTTTGGACAAAAAACGTCAATTTTAGGCTTTTTTTGCCAGGTTGTGTGTTCAGTGCTATTTGCGTGCTTTTAGAAGTTCAATAAAGTTGTAACGCAATGAATGCCTTTTCCTTTAGCAAAAGCAAACTTTTCAGGGAAAGTTCAGCATTTTGTAGCACATTTTGTACTAGTTTCATTATTGAGAACCGATTGAGAAGAAAACGAAACAGTAAAATTTTCATGTCACCATATCCACATTTGGGGGTCACGTACGAATCAATTACTTTCGCTGTTCATTTACTGTGTGGGTATCTAATACTGTTGTCATGCTCTGCTCTAGTTCTAGTCAGTGTAGTTCCTGGGGGGAGAGGGGTCCCCTCCTAAGGTACACTAACCGCCGCGACCAAGGTACACCACAAGTACACTAACCGCCGCACCAGGTAGACTAACCGCCGCAATTTTTGCCTAAAATAGGCATTTTTAGCCCAAGATGGGCATTTTAGGCCTAAAATGGGTAATTTTCAGGTCAATGTTGTCAAAAGTCACCAAAATACCCTATTTATGGAGAATTTTTTCCAAAAAGGGCAAAAATAGGTCAAATTTTTTACCTCAAACAAGGACTTTTTCCTGAATTTTGGTCTTCCCCCCTCCTTCCCCCACAGGGAGGTACACTAACCGCCGCACCGACAAAGTGGGTAGGTTCACCAACCGCCTCGCCGGACCAGGAACTACACTGATCCTAGTACACTATGTATTTGTTTTGAATCTTATCACCAGCACACCAGGTACTAACTGTGTACGAAATCAATCAATCAGACCAATATTTTTTGTCGATGTCGACCAAATGCTTCGATGGAATTTATTGGAAGGAATGAAAAGGCGCGCAGCGCATTTTTTTGTTTCTAAGCTTTCCAACCTTAAAAGATGCTGTATAAATACTAAATTAAGCAAATAAGGGCCCAAAATTTTAGGTGCAACCTTGCACCTAACGCTGAATTTTTAGGTGCAATTCTGATTTTTTAGGTGCAAATTGCACCTAAAAAGTGTCTAAAAAAACTATGAACCCTTGACTCCCCCATGTACACCAGTGATGCACATACGTTATAACCAGCGCCGTGGTGCGCGGTTGGGAATGGAGGCGTGAGGGGATGGGAGGGGTCGACTTTTGGTCGCTCAGCAAGGTAAAAAAACCGTTTTGGCACATAATTTTTTCCAAGGTGGCTCATTATTGGCAAGTTTGTGCGCGCAGCGCGCGATTTTTATGTTTGGTCGAAAAACATCGACATTTGCCTGTAAAATGTATAAAATTTATATTGAGAGGTATGATTTCAGCTGTAAGTACTCGACCACAGTGGGCTTCCCCAAATGGAAAGGTGACGAGAGGCCAATCCCCACAACCACCCCTGCCGCTACTGTGGTTGGGACGGCCTGCGATTCAGTCACTGTGATGATGGTGCACACGCGCAATCAACTGCCACCGCTACAACTGCCACCGTGTTCTCTGCTAATGCGCGAAACATCATCGGCACCGATCACTGTGATGGTGGTGCATACGGCGATTGACGTGGTGTGAGTGTGAGCATTCAACTACTACAACTGTCATCGTGTACTCTAAGTGTGTGAAACATCATCGGCATCCGATCACTGTGATGGTAGTGCATATGGCGATTGGCCTGGCGTGAGTATGAACCATCAACTACTACAACTGTCATTGTGTTCTCTACTCGTATGAAACATCATCGGCATCCGATCACTGTGATGGTTGTACATATGGAGATTGGCCTGGTGTGAGTGTGAGCCTTCAACTACTACAACTGTCATCGTGTACTCTAAGCGCGTGAAACATCATCGGCATCCGATCACTGTGATGGTGTTGCATATGGCGATTGACCTGGTGTGAGTGTGAGCCTTCAACTACTACAACTGCCATCGTGTTCTCTACTCGTATGAAACATCATCGGCATCCGATCACTGTGATGGTTGTACATATGGCGATTGGCCTGGTGTGAGTGTGAGCCTTCAACTACTACAACTGCCATCGTGTTCTCTACTTATGTGTCAAACATCATCGGCATCCGATCACTGTGATGGTGGTGCATATGGCGATTGACCTGGTGTGAGTGTGAGCTTTCAAGTACTACAACCGCCATCGTGTTCTCTACTTATGTGTCAAACATCATCGGCATCCGATCACTGTGACGGTGGTGCATATGGCGATTGACCTGGTGTGAGTATGACCCTTCAACTACTACAACTGTCATCGTGTTCTCCACTCGTGTGAAACATCATCGGCATCCGATCACTGTGATGGTGGTGCATATGGCGATTGACCTGGTATGAGTATGAGCCTTCAACTACTACAACTGCCATCGTGTTCTCTAGTGCCACTGCCATTGTGTGAAACATCATCGGCATCCGATCACCGTGACTACGTAGCTGACAACAACAGTTTTTATTCTTCACAGTTACAACAACGGCCTCTTTCTCATTGTTGGGCAACAGCATTGTTCCCATCACAAGCCAATACAACCATTATATACACGTAATTATTTCTGTTATTTCCATCACAGCTCTTCACCATGGATCCAGCCAACATAATTATCTTCAAGGCCCATCGTTGGAAATTTCGATTTGATGGCATGCACGACGCAGGTTGGCAATACAACGCGCTGTCTAAATCCCAGGTACCCGAAGAAATCGAGGGAAAAATTCCGGTAGGCCGTATACCGTAGTGATCTGAAACTTCACATTCAGACTTTGTGGGCACCGTTATCACATAAAGCAGCTCAGCAGCTGTTCGGTCTCCCGTGGTTGTACCTATGTGGAATGGAGACTATTACTAACATAGGATAAACTGGTGTTGTGAGATATGAACAACACAACTATACTCACCGATTGTGCTCCGCTGAACGGTTCGGTACCAGTCGATCGTTCATCTTCTGATGCTGCGCTGCGGCGTAGTTCAAGGCGACAAGATTGAGCACCTGAAAGTATGTTTCGTGTCACCACCAAAAACACCGCATTATCTTTAGCGTGTCAACAAATGTGGAATTACATTCTCGTCCAGGCAGGCTGTGTAGAAGCGTTCAGACGAAGTCACACATTCGTCTGGCATTGGCACCCAATTGACGTATGCGGTGTGTTGTTGGCAGCACAAACATTCAGCCGCTCGTTTCAAATACGTGTTGTCACACTTTTTGCACGTGCAGTACCGACCCTCGCTGCCGGGATTCAAGAAGGTTGGATCAATGTTGACTTACAGCACGTTGTTGTACCTGCGGTACCGACGCTACACGGTGAGAACTCTTACCCTATGTACGTAGCGGAAGCACACAGCTATTTCGTCTTTGATAAACGTGGATGGGGCACACATAATCGTGAACGGTTACGTGACTGGTCGGTCAGTTTCCATAATTTTTTGTTCGAACTAAGCCATCCACGTGAAGCGTACTTTAGCTTGGTGCCGCCACACATTGTCTTTTGTGCATGTAATGCACTACTGTGTTGAGCAGTGAGCATCGAAAAGTGCAACCAGCATGAAATTTCTTCCTTCTGTGCAAAATAGGTTCAGCATTTCAGTGGTATCTTTGCACAATGGTCAATGAAGAAAAGTAAACGCACAGGGCGTAGTCCGTGTCTTTTTGAGTTTCAACGTAGTGGGCCAAGTCGGATCCCGACAACTGCGACAATTGTGGATGATCCTCCCAATCATGCTGTTCGGACATCTGTGGTAAAAACGGTTGATTACGGCAAATTATCATCACATATCTTTTTGCAATCAAGGAAGAGGTATAACTGTATGGGATTATCACACCACCATTGATCTTGCTCAGTGACAACAGGACGAAAATTACATTTAATTTTATACAGTTGCGCACATACGTGTCATTGTACAGTACATATCATGATTTTCACAAGCGTTGTTCTTGTCTTTGTTGCTTCTTGGCCAACTTTTCATCTTGTTCCAGTTTTCGCTTTACACCAGCCCTAAAACAATTGTGGTAACCATAAGTACTGATAACCAATTATAGCCAGTGGCGAATGCGTTATTAATGTTCGCAGCTGTTGTACCTTTTTCGCTCCTCGTATTCTCGTTCACGTTGTGGCATCAATGCATCCATTTTCTTTTGGAACGCCAGTCTCAATCCATGTTGCAGCCGTTTGTTGTCCATTAGAACTTGTTTTGGAATGTTGGCGAAACGCCATTTGTCACGCTTGGACATGGTCTGAAGAACATTTTCGCTGCACCGGTGCATTAACATTCGGGAAGCAATGAAAGACACAATGTTCTTTACACAAAGACACAACGTTGATTACGTTGTCTGACAAAGACCAGACGAACCTACACTCTTCATGGCGGTCTCATTCTACAACGCTTCCATAACACGTGTTGCAAACTTGCAAGTGTTCAAATGATTGTGCCAACCGGTGTATCCAGCTTCAGACCACTGTCCCGAAACGTCTTAATCTCGGTAATCGATTGCGCATAGAATCGGTCGAACACGTCGGTATCAAACCACTTCACCGATCGTTTTCGCAGCTTGGTTGTATCACCGAGCTGCGTTTTTGCCACGTACGTCTCGTACCTGTGCTCGTCGTCAAGCCATTCGTCGTGATCGTTGCTGTGGTTCACGAGATGTAATGTCACCTAAAACAAACATTCCATTGCAGTTTGGTGCTTTTGCTCAATGTACTGAGGAAACATAGTTCACATTGTCACTCACGAGGCGGTTGTAGTGGCAGATTGCCGCTCTGTTCCGTGTTTCATACCCAACGTACTGGAAATTCACATTTTTCGGGCAGTACACAGCAATGATGCTGTTCAGGGTTTCGCAGATACCGTTCTGCATGAAATCAACCAGCAACTCAAAATCCGAATCCTTCAGCGAGTAGATGACGTTGGTGAGTGCTGAGTGCAATATTGATCCCTGGCGGAGAAACATCAGCTTCGGATTTGTGATTGGTGGGTGCGCGCACTGGTGAACCTGCATTACACATGCGCAGTTAGTATAGCCCACGTACGCTTTTATTTGAGATTTCAGACTACGAACGCCACGATATAATATAGCACTATAACATAGACAGATGCAAATGCACACACGGTATACACAATCACAAAAGCAGATGGAGGCATTTTGCTGCATTCGCACTGACGATGACATTCATTTTGATGTTTGCGATCAAATGCAAATCACTTGTAATTGTGAACCTGTTTGAATCGACTGTCGGTCGGCCATTCATGGATGTCCGACAGGTGATACAACATGCCCCGTATCGTTTCCTTCAGGAATAATGCTCTCTGCTCCACCGGTGCGTCCATAGTGGCCGTTTTTTGCATGGCACCGTAGATGAAATTCAGGATAGGACGAATGAACTGTCGAAAGATCTTCTTCTCTTTCGCAGGCACAGGCAATGTGATCAGCTTGCCCGTCAGAGAATGGCAGTAATGCCAGACATCCAAACGCGACACGATTCATGTGAGTAAAAAAGTGCTCATCATGATCAGCAGGCGACATTTGCGGAATACCTTTGCACGGTTGGTACATCAACAGCACAACGACAGATGAACAATTTCAGGCACTAACCATGACAGTACATCTCTTCGCGGATCAGTTTGAGCACGGCCAGGTTTTTGTCAGTGACCCATTGGGCGACTTTGACTTTAGCATCCAGCAACGATTGGATAGCTTCTCGAGTTAGTTTCTCTGAAAGTTTAGTGTCGTCATAACGCTGCCCTGTATGGTTGTAACAGTATGGACTGCTTCCAAAATATATAGTCCTACTCGCTACATTGCACTGCACATGTGATGGGTGATGCATGAGACAGCGATTATCAAAAACTTGGTCTAACTTTTTCAGATATCATGCAAAATGCAGGATGAACACACAGCAAAGCGAATAAGTGAAATAAACTGACTCTCCATAGCGCCAGAACTGTCAACTTCGCCGTCACACAGGTGCTCATAAAACGAACCGATACACTGTAAGGATTAAGAAGACGAACGTTGGTTCACACACACGGAAGCAATATGTGGTGTTCACTGTACCTTCTTGCTGTTTTGATCCATACACACCAGTGTGGCATGACCACTGTTGTGCCCGGGTGTGGAGAAACTGCAAATTGCGATGCACTTATTCTCTGGCAATGTGTTCTAATTGAAAGCGTGACTAATGAACTGCACTGCGTGCCGTATTGTAGACGTGCTTGGCACAAAATACGACAGAGTGAACTATGTACAAATCGCCAATCAATCAAGCATAACCAACCGGCAGTCCGAAAAAACCGTCGCCGTTGGAGCGCGCGTGACTTCGGCTAAGGCCTCTCCGACATCCTGATCGTAAACCTTCTTGATGGCAGGTGCGATGATCTTTTTCTGCCAGCGATAATAAGATCGTGCAGAGAACATCAGAATTGCAGTTTGCTGGCAGTAATCCAGAAATCGTGCCAGTATGATCCCGCACGTCGGCACACCAACCATCAGCTTCAACATTCCTGTAACGCCGCGTCTTGTTGAAACATCAGCGAAGCGTCAAGGCAATCTCGCTTCAAAATGTCCCGTCTTTGTGTTAGTCGATGAGTATACATATGTATGTATTGATTATGCCGTGTTCGCTTCTCGATTTCAAAGTAAAACGACATTTTGAACATGGTAATCACATCGTACAGTGGCGGAAGAATTATGCGGCCACTTTCAAGCTTTCGCGCGCGACTAGCGCGCGAGAGGCGTTGTGCACGTACAGATTGAGCAGCCAGGCCAATGTACTGTCTCAGCACAATCCGAAAACAGCGCGCGACCCGCGCTAGAGCGATTGATAATAGTCGCGATAGCAGCAGAATGTTTGGGTGAAAATAGGTAATTTTTTCAACAAAAGTATTTTAACATTTTGCAATTGAATAACTTGCTTTTAGCTTCGATAAGATGTAATGTGCGATTTCAGCACCTTATCTTAGACTCAGGCCATGGCTTGGTGCTGCATCTTTATGTGCACAAAGCTTTTCGCGCGCTAGTCGGACGCGAGAGCATTGAAAAGTAGACGCGTAACTCATCCGCCACTGTATGTAGTTGTATCGTAAGCTTGAAGGAAATAGGAGATTTAATTGAGCCACTCATTGTGACCAGCGTACAACGTTAGTATCGGCACCGAAGGCCTCCATCACGCACTTTTTTGCTTGTTGTTATCATGCCCATAGGACTCAATACGTGACCCACATGGCATTATGTGAAGTCACTTGTGAATTTGCTGACGGCTTGAAATTTGCGCCGACTGAAAATGCTTGCAGGCTTGGTAGCAATGTTGAAGACTCAGGTTGGGCATAATCACGTGTGAAGCACACGCAGCGACAACTACGTGACAACAGCAGTATAACGTCGAAACAAAAACAAAATGTGTTCATTTTATTTTGGAGGTGGAGTTGCAAATATAGTTTCAGCCGAAAAAATTTGCCGATGCAAGAAAATTTTTGAGTACCGATACACGATTAGTTCCGATCCCTAGCGTCGTTTCACAGCCTGACCGTTTTCATATTCAGACCTGTTTTTTGATTGATTTTAAATTTAACCAGAGCGACAACTGAGAAGAGCCGGTTTGACCAAGACCATTTTGAGCGAATCCAAAAGAGTATATTCCAAAATCGATCATGCCTCCTGAAGTGCAAGCCTAAGCCTGATAACAAAACCAGCGTGAGCCAATGGAGCAGAATTCTCCGTTACGCGAAGCAGCCCTGATGCAAAAGCATTTCGCTCAATTATCCGGTGACCCAAAGTTTATGTGTCAGATTGCGTTACAGCATAACTTATGCATTTAGCGGCTCACAACTGCTACTTTTAGGGTAGGGATCAAGCTCGGTCATTTGATCGGGTTTTCACATCAACACTAAAATGTACTGTTTGTATGAGGCAATATTTTCAGATTTACATGGCTTATCAGAATGGAACTGACTTCAGATGTAACAAGTGCAGCATGTGTTCCTAAGCTCCTTTCGTTTGGACTGGAAACAAGTTTAGATTCGACAACCATTGATTTATTCACGTTTCCTGCTACATTTTCAAACGTCATGAAGTATTCGGGAATTCTTGTCACTCAGATTTAATTACTGATTTATTGATCATTATTCTTTCTCCTCTGATTGAATGACTCTCATCATGTGATATTGAGTATTAATTTATTGAGACAATTTGATTTGTTGATTGATCATTCACAGTATAATTATTCACGATATAAACTTCGTTGAACTGCAATTTACACAACGTAGGACGCGCTGTCATATTACAGTTGCAGCACACAAGTCCGTTGACTGGGCTTCAATGCGGTTGACAGAGCGAACTACTGTACATCGGAGTTTTCCATGTAGAGCCCCGGGGCTCTATTCGGAAATGTTTCTGAATAAGACTCCTAGGCGTTTGGGGTAGGTTTCTGACATAACTGCAAATCATTGCTAATGTTATCGCACTCTTTTGGGAAGAAAACCTGTGCTTTTTTCGTCGAGGTTTGGAAAAGTTATTTGACCCGGTGGGCTGTTTGGGAGGCATACATGGAAAACTCCGGTGCATGTGTAAACTACAGCACAATTATCCAATTTTTTTCTGACCGCGGTATGTTTTCCTTCCTTTTCGTGATGTTGCTGAAGTCGAATCATTGCCACTGCTGATGTCCACTGGGTCCTGGCTCGTCCATTGAAATTGATGTTTCGGTCGACCACAGCAGTACGATGATAGTTTTCGAACAGATCCAATTGCCAACCATTTCATTTCGTCCATATTGATTTTAGCACCGCAGTGACAGGTGCACATTGTGATCAGTTTCTTGATTTGACAGTCTTCCGTCAAACTCATTAGTGCGTCTTGGTATCCCCTCTCTTCCTCGTCGATGACAATACCTGAAATAAACGCATTGGTTATGAGATGTTGTGCTTCAGCGATATATGTTTCTGGCGGTGTTGAATCGTTCACTTTGACCAGCTAAGCAGTTGCAACACCAAATGTAGTCATGACAAGAAGTTATATCGCATGTAGTGACAATGATCCGACAATTAACATGATCAAGCCTAACCATTTTCACTTGTATCCTCCTCCTCATCATCATCTACCACCGTCCAAGATCCTTGTTCAAATGAACTATTGTTGAGTTGCTCGGTTTTGCTGGTGTTTTTCGGACAGTATTGCTCCTGAAAGGTTCACACAAAGCAAATATGGTCGATGATACAGTTGAAAAGAAGGCAACTGATTTACGACATTGGAACGTTGGTGTATCTGGTTACTATGAGATTATGTGTGCCATTCTTGAAACATTAGTCATGCGCAGTGCAGTGAATACTGTACTTTGTGAACGCTGTTTGTAATGACTTATTTCATTTTACAAATTACACCCATTCAAGAACAACCATAATGAATGAACAACCAGCCATTTCACATTGTTATAGCATAAATTTATGTGAATTCTGGAACAGTATTATGAAACTTACAACAGTCAGTTCGGTCGGCACAGCATAGTTGCACAAGACGGGACCTGCCTTCATCCAACGAACATGCTCACGTTTGAAATGGTCAATGCAGATAAAGTTGCTACGACTGTAGACATCGACGTCGTCGATCACGCACGACGAACACTGTTCTGATGCCCACGCGTGTGTGAGTCTTGCATCAGGCAGTGCGACCAGTTGCTGCGCTGGTCGGTGTCGAACGCACGCACAACACAATCGTTGCTCAGATTGAATGTGGTAGCTGCTCATGGCTAAAAGACAGCAGCTGGTTTATAGGAGAGTAAGATAGAATCTGCAAACGAAAAGCTGGTCAGAACCAGTTACGAACCTGCACACGAACCAATGATTATATCACAGTCGCTCGGCTCGGCCCAACACCTGATTATATCACAGTCGCTCGATCTGGACTGCACACCTGACCAGATAAACATCAAATGAATATTATATTACAATGTGCACAAGCTTAGAGTAATATTCGTCAAAGTACATTGTCACACATGTATTGTGACTGGCACCAGCAACCATTGGTGGACGTGCGTGAATTATCATTTTGTGCTCAACAGCTCCTTATTTTATTTTAACACGATCAGAACAATGGATGTCAACGCAAAAATACATATAAAGTCAACACAGTAACGTTATCACCTTGGGTGCTTCTTAGCTTCGTGAGTTTTCAGCGACTGTCTGCAACATAAACAAAAAATAATTATTTTGACCTCAGACATCTGTCATATTCCACATGCACGCATATGCATAAAAACAAACTTTGATTTATATGACCGTGAACACACTGTGCAATGAAAACGCGGTCCTGCAGTGTGAACAAGAAGAACATGAGTTGATAGATGGCTCGGCTGTTTGAACATTTTGGTGCAGTAGGGGCAAGAATACGGACGTTCATTAGTGTGGACGCGATCGTGCAAACGCTGAATAGCATTGCGATGACTGTTACAAATTTAGGAAACTTGAATACAAAGCAAGGTAGAAACAGAGCGGTTGAAATACTTGCCAAGGCATACGAAAACCATGCACAGAACTTCATTGTAAATAGATCCAACCACATTGGGCTTCATAACTTTTTTCCATCACCAAAGTTTGTTCGAAAACAAGTCTCCCTAGCGACTGAAAGCGCAGAACTTGCACTGATCTGAGAAACATGTGGTTCATAACGCAAATCACTGTTTGATCATAAGCAAAACCAAGCGAGGTTCACCTTGTTCCATCTATTGCCGAACTTCTTGCCACAAACACCACACACGAACCTCAGTGTTCGGTCGCGTTCGCATCGGGGTTGAAGACTTATCGCTGCAATAGCTGAAACATACAAATTTCGTGACCACCGCTCTTCAGATCATAATCATAAGTCATTCCAACCTTTTTTTACAAATTTTCGTTCCCTTATCAAAAACTTCTCAATACTCAACAAACGATTGGTGCCCATGTACATATGATAAGATTGAATAATGCAAAAAAATCAACCGTATAATACACACAAGCCATATAAATGATGATACATCAATCAGAAGCCTGATGTTTGTGGAAAGCATCAGCGGAAGCAGAAGCCAGCACATCATAAATTGAGCCGATCTGTCAAACATTCACCTTTTATTCCTCGCATTATAATGCAACAAAGTAAAAACGGAAATCAACTTTCAATCAATAATCAAATGTGCGTGAATCAAAGAGCAATAAAATAGCGCAATGAACAAACCAACCACGCGACCATGAAATAATAATTTATAATTCCAATGCAATGCAAAACAATAACTAATAGATTTGTTGCCAGAGAAATGAAACGCATAAAGTATAAATTCTCACCAACCTATTCATCTACAATATGGTTGCGATGCAATCGGAGCCGTTGTTTTGCACACAGTGATCGGATGCCGATGATGTTTCACACATAAGTAGAGAACACGATGGCAGTTGTAGTAGTTGAAGGCTCACACTCACAACAGGTCATTCGCCATATGCACCATCATCACAGTGATCGGATGCCGAAGATGTTTGACACAGAAGTGGAGAACACGATAGCAGTTGTAGTAGTTGAAGGCTCACACTCACACCAGGTCAATCGCAATATGCACCACCGTCACAGCGATCGGATGCCGATGATGTTTCACACGAGTAGAGAACATGATGACAGGTGTAGTAGTTGAAGGCTCACACTCACACCAGGTCAATCGCCATATGCACCACCGTCACAGCGATCGGATGCCGGTGATGTTTCACACGATGTAGTAGTTGAAGGCTCACACTCACACCAGGTCAATCGCAATATGCACCACCGTCACAGCGATCGGATGCCGATGATGTTTCACACGAGTAGAGAACATGATGACAGTTGTAGTAGTTGAAGGCTCACACTCACACCAGGTCAATCGCCATATGCACCTCCATCACAGCGATCGGATGCCGATGATGTTTCACACGAGCCGAGAACACGATGACAGTTGTAGTAGTTGAAGGCTCACACTCACAGCAGGTCAATCGCCATATGCACCTGCATCACAGCGATCGGATGCCGATGATGTTTCACACGCTTAGAGAACACGATGGCATTTGTAGTAGTTGAAGGCTCACACTCACACCAGGTCAATCGCCATATGCACCTCCATCACAGCGATCGGATGCCGATGATGTTTCACACGAGCAGAGAACACGATGACAGTTGTAGTAGTTGAAGGCTCACACTCACACCAGGTCAATCGCCATATGCACCTCCATCACAGCGATCGGATGCCGATGATGTTTCACACGAGCAGAGAACACGATGACAGTTGTAGTAGTTGAAGGCTCACACTCACAGCAGGTCAATCGCCATATGCACCTGCATCACAGCGATCGGATGCCGATGATGTTTCACACGCTTAGAGAACACGATGGCATTTGTAGTAGTTGAAGGCTCACACTCACACCAGGTCAATCGCCATATGCACCTCCATCACAGCGATCGGATGCCGATGATGTTTCACACGAGCAGAGAACACGATGACAGTTGTAGTAGTTGAAGGCTTACACTCACAGCAGGTCAATCGCAATATGCACCACCATCACAGTGATAGGATGCCGATGATGTTTCACACGCTTAGAGAACACGATGGCAGTTGTAGTAGTTGAAGGCTCAGACTCACACCAGGTCAATCGCAATATGCACCACCATCGCAGTGATCGGATGCCGATGATGTTTCGCGTATTAGTAGAGAACACGATGGCAGTTGTATCGGTAGTAGTTGATTGCGCATGTGCACCATCATCACAGGGACTGAATTGCAGGCCGTCCCAACCATAGTACTGGCAGGGGTGGTTTTTGGGGATTGCTCTCTCTCCACACTTCCCTCTGGAAGAGCCCAAGGTGGTTGTGTACTTACCTCTCACAGCTGAAATCATTCCTCTCAATATAAATTTTATACATTTTAAAGGTTGCGCTGCGCGCAACGCGTCAAAAACACTAAAGTTCTGTTTTAAAAACATATTTTACACCATTTTAAAATGAGCTGGTAGATTTCAAAATGAGCCAGCAGATTTTGCCATGTAAGCCATGGTTCAAAGCAACCAGAGAAAAAAATTTATCAAAACATTTTCTTCGACCCAAATGTTCCAACAAGGCTGTTTCGGTGTTCAGTTTGTTCAAAACCTTCTAATTGAGTAAATTAAGCCAAAAATTGTCATTCGTGTGTAAACGAGCAAAATATTCCCTGTTTTTGGCCAAAAAATACGATGTCGGGTGTCGGCGTTTATTTTCTAATGTCGGGTTTCGGTTTTTTGAAAGTGTAGGTGTCGGGCACCCCGGGATCCCAATTCCCAGACCCGGGTGCAGCAGCTATACTATGCACATATACGCACCAACGTCTTCCAGCACTGACACGTGCGCCGTATACTTGCCAACGTGACCGGATGGAACATCTTCGTGCAGGTTGATGTCTTGGTTGTGGTGCCGCTGTTTGTTGTCGTCGGATACCGGGGGCTGCAAAACTGTAGGCACAGAAGCACGGGTACTGATACGGCTTCTGTTTGTGGACCGTCTCCATTCCACGGAAACTCACGCATTGACTTGAATTTGCAACAGTGTTGTCGTTGGGGGGGGAGGGGGCGGGTTACCCCCTTTAGTACCGGATATCCGGTATCTTGATTTTTTCAACCAGGCGCATCCGGTATACTGTCTTTTTGTCCAGTGGTGTCCTACCACAGTTTTTCCGAAAACCGTAAAAATCGCCCATTTTAACCTCCAAAATGATCAAAATCGCTTGCTGGCGCAAGCATAAGCCCCAAAATGCATGCGTGCCCTGAGGCACAGCTAGGTATCTTTGTTTGTGTCAAGATCAAAATTACAATTGTCAAAACATGTCAGGTTTCGGGCCATGTAAAAACAGGTGATTTTTAGGTCAGGGTGTTCATAAATCGCCAAGAATAGCATTTTGATTGAGATTATTTCCAAAAAGTATGTGGCACTGGATCGGCAGGGCGCACGACACTGTTGCTCGAAACCCACTGCCAGTGCTGTGGCTGGGGGTCTCCCCCCAAAAGGGTAGCGTCCCCCTCTCATTGGTGCATTGTGGGAAACCCCAAGGCACTTAATGGTAAAATGTCCAAATGCTCACGATTTTTTGATGGAACTCACGGATCGGCTCAGCGTTTTGCGTAAGCTTAACACTGAGCCTAATAGAGAACAAGCCTAAGCCAAAGCCTGTGATAAAGAAAGTCAATTAAGTGTATCTTGGGTCCATTTCCCCGCCGACTGTCTTGGGGTATCCCAAATAGGCTCACTGGTACAGCATCTCACCCTCTCTGGCACAGTATGTCCCACTATTTTGACCCCATTTTCACCACAAAAGCACCTGTTTTGGTCAAAAATAGCTGAAATTCGGCTTAAATCGACTCAAAGTGCAAAAATTTGTGCGCCAAGCGCGATTGTGAACATTAAATCAAAAACGACAGACGTATGATACAGTACCTCCCCTCAAAAAATCTCCCCCCCAACAAACTGAGTCTTCCCCCTAAACTGTCAGATGGAGGATACAGTACACCACCCCCTTTTTGGCCTCAGGGTACAATATCTCCCCCTCAGAGGCAGCCACAGCACTGCTCACCGCTAGGGTTAGAGAGATGTCGGGTGTCAAAAAAGTGGAGGTGTCGGGTGCCTCCAGATGTCGGTTTCTTTGGGACCCGACACCCGGCAGCCGTCACCCGACACTTACGGTGCAAGACTTCAGTGTTGCTGAGATTTTGAAGGGAAAATTTTCCTCGAACCAAATATTTCCGAAGACGCAGAATGTTACATTTTGGTGTTTATTTCGTGTGCAAAAACTTGATTTAACTAATTTGAGCCAAAAATTGCGCTAATGATGCAAACGAGCAAACATTTGACTGGTTTTGGTCCAAAAACTAGATGTCGGGTGC
Organism: Rhynchonema sp. JSB1_4; assembly: GCA_030248065.1. Lineage (NCBI taxonomy): Eukaryota > Metazoa > Nematoda > Chromadorea > Monhysterida > Xyalidae > Rhynchonema > Rhynchonema sp. JSB1_4. The sequence continues at coordinate 45,602 of JASAMV010000909.1, forward strand.
CGGTTTTTTGAAACTGTCGGGTGTCGGCTTTTGTCAGATGTCGGGTGTCGGGTACACCACCGATCTCTAACCCTACCCACCGCCAAATATTTTGTCGACCTTGTCAACGCCGTCAGTTTATCAGCATAAATTGATTGATAATGGTCACCCGTCAGTCCGGGTGATAGACCGAGAATGAAATAAATTACGGGTCGTCCGTCATTCACATAACTGACCGCTCTGTCATAGCTCCATGAATTAGTGCGTGGACTTCGTCTGCAGTGCATCCGCGTCGGTTGCGCCGTTTTGTTGACGATTTTACGACAATTTATTTCTGTAATCAGTGTAGTTCCTGGTCCGGCGAGGAGGTAAGTGTACCTACCCATTTTTCGGAGCGGCGGTTAGTGTACCTCCCTGGGGGAAGGAGGGGAAGACCCAAGACCCTTACTTTTTGTAGTTAAAAATTTGACTGATTTTTGCCCCTTTTTGGAAAAAAACTCCGCATATCTTGTCGTCTTTTGACAGATTGACCTGACAACATAGTGGTGGCTGGGAGGGGGGGTTGGGGGGGTTACCCCCCTCTCAGTACTTACCTACCACAAAACCCGAGGGGGGGGTTGGGGGGGGGGTTGAGTACTTACCTCTCACAACTCCAAATCATACCTCTCACAAGCAATTTTATACCTTTTTAAGGCAAAAATCGGTGTTTTTCGACCTTATTTTCCCAAAAATCGCGCGCTCCGCGCGCAAATCCACCCATAATACCTATTTTTAGGCGACTTTCGGCGAAAATTTTGAAAAAGTACTATTTTTACCTCAATTTTTGGCCAAAATTGTATCACAAAAACGGTGTTTTTTCGCCTTTTTGGGTGACCAAAATCATACCTCTCACGCTTCCGGTCCCAACCCCGCATCATACTTACCTCCCACACATGGGCCTGCCACTACACTGCCTGACAATCATATATTTTAGGCAAAAAATGCCAATTTTGGGCAAAAATCGCGGCGGTTGGTGTACCTGGGCACAATGCCACTTTTGACACCCAATACCAATACCACAGCCGTGTGGCCCCGATTGTTTCCTGCACAATCCGATGTTAGTCGCTGGCTCTCGGGCCAAATCCACCAGCGCGCATTCGAGTCCGTTGAAAACGGTTGGCTGTTATTTTTATAGTTTATTCTTATGAAAACAAAATTTGTGTTTTTTTCATTGGCAAACAACGAACTATGTGTCGCAAAGTTTTTCAGCATGCGTCTAGTGATCCGAGACTGGAACGAAGTAGGGGCAGCGCGTCGCCCCAGCGAACGTCGCCGAGGAAAAACGTTGCAAAACAAAGTTCGGAGAAGAAAACCGTGGTTCGCGTTCATTTTTATCTTATTTGTCCACGTTTGCTGTTTAAAAAACGCTGATGTTTTACCCGTGAACGACCTGCCCGATTTTCAAACGCTGAATAATGTATAGTGGTAACTCACCGGCCAACACAATGTGAACAAAAAAATCAAGGAAGAAAATGGTAGATGTTAATTTACAGGCTTCCGACAACATATTTGACCAAGAATTCCTGTCGGACGTCTGGCCCAATCAGGGCGATATCTCGCTGTTCCGTGTGTTGCGCAGTTATTTCAAGTGGGTGATGTTATCTCGTGACTGTTGCGTTTTTGTCACCACGTGGAGAGCTGGTGGCTATTTCTGCTTCATAATTCCAGACACAATTATTGTTGGATAGCACAGTCTCTGGTTTGTGACAAGCCGAAAACTTGCGCTCAAGTGGCGAGACTGGCACAGATTGACGGTGCACCGCAGGAAAATTCATTCGAGGTTGGTTTTTGTGTTGCGTGTTTCAACAGCTTTTTGCATTTCTCATTTGTTTTATTTTAGACTTTATCCTTTCGTTTGTCTGCATATTTTTTATTTTTTATTATTATTCTATCGCCATGCATAATATTTTTAGGCGCAGCACGTCCATCTGCCCACTTCGCCGCAAATGCAAGCCAAAAAGTTAGTGTGATTTGGTCCACTCCACTGGTGCAGTGAACTTCACATTTTTAGTAGTAGTAGTAATACAAGAGCTATGTTTTTTGCGCCAGTTGCTTCACATTTACGTTTTCTGCTAACTAAATGAAACACTGCTACACACTCCTTTCAAACAGTTACCCCACCTTGCACACTCAGGCGAGAATTTGACTTGAGATAATTGCTGACGTTAAATACCAGTGCTGAACTGCTGCATCCATTTGGGACCAGACCCGACCTTATCAATGATTTAATCACATTGTTATCTCAGGAAACGCGACCCGCACCAGGAGTTTCGCACGCGTAAATGGGCGCACAGCAAGGGCAAAGTGGCCAACACGATCCCGTACACACCGTGCGACCATGCAGGCGCGTGTGGCGGCAATTCAAACTGCTTCTGTCACGAATCCGGCAATGAATGCACGAAATTGTGCAATTGCGGACCGTCTTGTTGGTGCTTCTCTTCCCTTTTCAGTTCTGCTTGTTATGGTAGCGCAACGAAGATCTAACAATTTTAATTACTGGTCTGAGGCCTCAGCTTTTTGGGAAAACCGTTCAAAGTGCAGGCAAGTCAGACATTCTGCGCCACAAAATCTGTAGATCAATATGCTGAGGGTCACTGCAAGGCTTGTGGACTGCAGCTGTATTTGTAGAGAATCTCCATGTTAATGTCGAGAGTCGTGACATTCACTTCTTCCTTGATATTCAGGCAAAATACTATTCCCGGGTTGTCGATGCAAAGGCACATGTAAGACCAATCAATGTCCGTGCTACAAAGCGCTCTGGGAGTGTGATCCGGATGTTTGTAAGAATTGTGTGGGAGGTTAGAAACAGGTGTTTTGCTGTTCTTCTGTTCTTGATATTATAAAAAATTCCATGTCTTGCCGGTGTGAAATTTGTGCATTGGTTCAGAACTATCATAACTCGTCTTCTGATTTTTTTGGAGAATATTTTGATACATTGAATTTCGACCAGCATAAAATGATGTGTATTATCACGGGGTTAACGGCCGTTAACCTCCGTATACCTTGGTTGGGAACCGAACGATCGCGGTTTTGCGTTGCGGGGTTTGTAATATGTCTATCGGAAGGACAGTTCGATAGGATGAGAGACCGCGGAAATTTTTTTTTGAAATTCTCAAGTGAAACATCACCAGGCTGGATTTAGTGGTTTTTGCCTATACCTTGTGTGTTAAAAACGGGGGTTCTGGCGTGGTGACGTGTGATTGGTTTTTAATGATGTTTTGATTGTTTTGGAGTGGGAGTCCAGCCGTTACAAAACGCTGAAAATTTCAGCTCGATCCACCCAGTGGAAAGGTGTTTTTCAGCCACCCGAAAATTTGTGTGTCCGGCGGCCACATAAAGTGGGACAGATGAGAACCGCGCTAAGGATCCTGAATCAGGCCGGGCAAGTTGTATATCGTTCGATTCGTCTAGTGGTGGGGACCGGGGCGAAAGATGTACAAAAAATTAATATCGCTTCTATCGCGAGAAAACGGCCGGTGATGTTTCACTTAGTTTTTGGTGGTTAGTCGCACAACTACTGTTTTTTGTGAGCATTATTCTGACCGTGTGTGACTTGTTTTGGTTGATATTTTGATTGGTTTGGAGAGCCTGTCTGCGGGTTTGAAAGTGATGAAAACTTCAGATTGGTCCACCCTGTAAAAACGGGTTTTTGGGTCACCCAAAAAGTGGTAAAA
>JASAMV010000910.1:0-21874 GCA_030248065.1 Rhynchonema sp. JSB1_4
CAGGTGAAACAAACAGCAGAGACCAGTTATCCTGCACGCGGAAAGTCATGTAACATCTCGTGGTAATTCTACTGACTAGAAACATATATCACAATGCATAAATAGACGAAAATAAACAATAAAAAAGAAAGAACACAAAAAGAGACGTGAAAATGCTCATATGCTTCTAAAAAATGGCAGTTTTTCGTGAGTTGCGCTGGCAGCACTTGTCTGTAGGTTGCTCGCAGGGGGTAGATTGCAAAACTTATAGATCAATATAAATACAAAAACAGATACGGTTAATTATAATTAGCTAAAACGGCTTACGATTTTTTTAAAGGAAAATCTCGAAATAAACGCAGTTGCGACGCATACGAATAATCGTAGAGTAGTAAACAGGCAGAACGTGTCAAGTGAACACCGGTAAATATGGCGAGAACTGAGAATAGTTCCAGCAGTTGAGTGCAGAATACGGTTCATACAATAAAGATTCCTAAAAGAAAGGTCTCTTGAGGGTTTTAAGGAGGATAGCGAACGTAGAGAGACAACGAATGGTATCTTTTTGGTATTTTCATCGCAGCCTTGCACCACCGGGATTATCATCAAACGCGCGGTAGGATCGTTGAAAAGTACAGGGGGATAACACGAAAGGATTGTATTTTTTGGAAGAATGTGATTTTACAAGTGTGGTCAAACATAGGGAAAAGCAAAGGACAGAGGGAAACATACCATCATTAGTACTAGTAGATTTTTCCTATGTTTTAACTTAAACCTGTAGAAATGTGCGAAAATGAAGCTCGACATATAAGTAGAGCAAACACCACCGATAACGACTGTAAAGAAACGAACATTGATGTCCCTCATGAGTTTTTGAGCTGATACCACTGTTCAAGCTAAATTTTAGTACAACGAAAGATAAAGCGAAAATGAATGTTAGCGCAAAGAATAGTTTGTGAAAAAAGAAGCGAATAAAGAATAAGAACTTGTGTGAATTCGAAAACGCTATTGTAACGCGTCAACCGCACGTGTTTGTGGAACTAGAATTGCATAACACGACCGCCAACGGAAAATCATATCAAAACACAAAATAGTTCTTTCACACGTTCCTTCTCAGATCATGCAAACTTTTCGCCGCTTGAGTCGCTTACAGTCGTCAGTGCTAATGCATTATACAGTATTTGTTGATGTCAGGAAAGGTTTGCACGACGCGACGAGTCAACAAAGCATGACCGTGTTTGATATAAATCAGGCAGTTTGAAACGGTGAAACTGAACCGAAGTCGTTTTCTCAATGCAGGTGTATGTCTTGGCAGCTTGTTGATGAATCGCAGGGTGAGACGACGTTGTTTGTGTGTGGTCGAACGGGGGATCATGATCACAAATCGATACAAGGTTAAATATTGATCGATTGATCGAGGGCAGCGTGATTGGCAAATCAGAAGCATTGGATCGGACGGATGTACAGAAACATACAATTACTGTTGTTGCTGTTGTGTCGTGTTGAATGTCCACGAAAGAACACAGGCGCAAAAACGTGTGTGCACTTTTCGACAGTGAAAGAATCGGATGTGGGGAATAATATCGTTTTTTTTGGAATTATCGCGCGTCGTTGGAACAGCAGGCAACATTGTTCGCGACATTGGCCATCTTTTAGCTGCCTGAAAGTAAGCAAAGGAAGCGTTTGTTCGCAAGTTGGTCTTCTTGCAAATTCTTGATAATAAATTAAGAAAAACATTGGTCTTTAGCGCTTGGCAAACTCAGGCCGTACCGTTAGTACGCAAAAAAGTCAAATTTTGAGCAAATAAATTTTGCGATAACGCCGGTTAAAGCTGTTTAAGTACCGTCAACTAATCAATAATTGATTGACCACACACGTATAATAATTATACAAACAGCAACGAACGGCACGACATTTGTAAATTAGGTAGAACATATTCCGCCTTGCGCTAGCCCACATCACAAAGCTGATATTGAACGAGCGTAAGACACACTAAGCATCTTTGTCACACGAAAGCAGCAGACGCTTTTTTCGTCAAAGTCACCAAAGTTAGTTTGTTTCGTTTAGCACAAGCAGCAGTCACTCTCACTGGGTAAACCTCGAATTTCAAAACTGTGAGAGGCATAAAAGGCTCAAGACTCGGCGGAAGGCGATTGGTAATATCACTCACGTTGCCGTGTCCTAAAGCTGAAAACTGGGGTCGGATAACGTAGTGCTTATGAAAAAGAGCTAAAATGAAGCCAAAAGCCGGACGGGACGTTGCACTTGCAAAGCAGTGGACTCGCAAAACCCTTTTTTCACAACACAATATGGACACAACGATGAAATTCTCGCAGGTCGCAAGAATCAACCGACTTGAATAGCTCAAAATTTTGTCGGAAGATGTGCTTTTGCTCAAAATAATGGCCAAGTGAGTTGACACCGCGACGCTCACACACGTGGACAATAGCTGTGCACTAATATTTTGATAGAACAAGACAAAACAAGGACAAAAGCATTTCAAAAAGAATATTCGGAAGGAAAATCAGGATTCGCTGTGATGGATTACTGTTGGACGGAAAATGCTGGAGACACGACTTCTTTTTGGTTCACAAAAAATTTCGGCGCTGTATTTGGTGATTTTCTGATTCCCGTTCTGATCTACGCAACGCTTTTGATGTAATCATGCCAGGCGCTTATTTGTTCGCCCATTTTCTGCTGATTTGCGGCGTAGGCTGAAAATTACTTGGACGGTGTCAATCGGCTGCGATAAACACAAAAACCTACGTATCTGCTGCTATGGTGGTACATTTACAACAACCATATTGGAGGGCAGCGCTAGCAGCGAGTTTTGTAACGTTGCAACGATATAACGTTGTAATGTTGCAACGTTCAACAGCAAGAACTCGTCAAGATGGTTTCCACCATCTAGTATGCTGGCGCCACCACATACATAACACTGAAAGATGCAAGCTAAAATGATAAAGATCAAACTGTAACGAGTGCACAAATCAATTGCTAAGTTATAGACTGCCTTAAGCTCAGAAAGCCGTAGGACTGCTAAGAAAACATTTCTCTTGTTGTTAAAGTTGGAACTCGTTACAGTTTCTCAGTAAGGATTGAGCGATTGTTTATTGTGAGCAAAATATACTAAAAAATTTTGTTTTACTACTGTTATGTAATGCAGTCAATCAAATCGCTCGACCCCAAACCAAAAATTAATCTACAGAAACAGCCAGAGCTGGGACACCGATACAAGCATACGTATTAGCAATTTTTGTGGAAATGTAAAAGACAACAGCCGTTGCGATGTGACTTCGGTAGACAATCACTTTGCACGGGCATAAACAACAATTTAAAAAAAACGTTTCAACTCGGGCTGACGCAAATGTAGTTTAGGTACGACCTGCCTGAAAGCCTCATTGTAAATAAAGCGTTTGTTGCATTAAAATCGCGGCACATAATGACAACTGCTTTATACGTACTAATTTGGCGAGGGATATTCATTCGAAACATATTCTGGAGATAGCGAGCGAGCACTAGCGCTGCGGTGCGCGAGCGTAGCGCACACACATCAAAATTTACCGTCTTTATTGTCGCAGAAGTTGTTCCAGAGCTGTTTGGCGAGTTCGTAGCAGGGCAGCTCGCCGGCATGCGTGGCCACCATTCGCAGCAGGAAGACGCCGTCCTGCCGAAGAAAGTTGAACACGAATCGCCTTAACGATTGCGAGTCGACCATTTTATAGCCCTCGATGCCGACCAGGTATTTCCCGACAAAGTTGAGCTGGCGACCCGGCGAGATCGAAATGCCGACCCAGTAGAGCAGCGAGGCGAACGTCGAGAAGCCGAGCAGAAAGTACCAGAACCAGAGGAATAGAAAGATTTTTTCGTTGAACATGTTGATCATGAGCACGCATTGCACCGTGTGCCTGTGCACGTTGCCGAGTACCTGCGAGGTTGAGGGTGAACAGCTAAAAACGATGGATATGGTTGATTCTGATTTCGAGTATTCACACCCTGTTGCTTGCTTAATTCGGCGACTCTATAAGATATATGTATATAGTTGTCATCACTAGGCGTGAAATGAAGCATGTTTCAGCCAAGTACCCTATACGGTAACCAACCTTGACTTCAAAATCGCACAGTGTGACCCTGGGGAAGTTGCCGGACTCCTCCCACTCCCTGCCGTGCATCAGATCGTTCATCACCTCCATTCCGTACCAATTGGATCGATTGCCGAGGAACGTGTTCAATAATAGAATCTGTCCGAGCACATTGATCGTGTAGAGCAGTTTGCAGCTGATGTAGAGACAGGTGACGGCCGAGCCAGAGTTCCTCGTGCAGATGAACAGATTCAACAGTTTGAGTTTGGTGGCGCCGACCTGATGTTTGATGTGCAGCGACTCTTCGATGTTCGAAGCGATCGTTTGGAATGCTCGTTTTCGCGACTCCGTGTCCAGCAGACGTGAGTCGCACGCCATTTGCACCAGCGATTGCACGTGAATACCTGTGAGTTAATATGTGTTTTTATTAACATGTTCATTAGTTGAAGAAGGTACCTTTGCCGATTAGGTATTAGCTGTACTTGTTTTTTCAACCAACCACCAAACAGATACTGGCTTTCTTCGCTTGCCAAACTCTTGTAGTTTTTCTCTGTAGCCCAAACAAACAAATACCTATGGCGAGATAATTGCTGATCCCTTGTTAGCAATTCGATAGCAGAGCAATCCAGCTGAAGTTGGTCAATAACAACCCCAGACGCAGGAAAAGCACCGATAGTATGGTTCCCCGAAATTTGTAAAAATGTTAATCTAGCCAAGCCACATCGCATGACGTAAATGCAAGCACGTGAGTATTGACTTTTGTGAATGGTATAACTTTGATGCATGCATACAAGCCCCCACAACCATATTTTAGGTTTGTATGCCCGCGTGGCTTTTCATGCATTATTGCCTGCACAGCTCAGTGCGTTTGCACAAAAAATGTCGTCAACACACATTAGTGTAAGTGTAAGTACGCTCAATGGCTCTGCCAACAGCAGTCAGGCGGCGCCAACTTGGTCTAAAATTTGTACATTTTCCACTGTTACGGATTTGGTGTTAGGACATCACAGAATTTACATACACGTTTCACAAATTGTAAGCTCGCCTGGGATTAGTTGTGTTTTTTCAACTGAACTGGTATTATAATAGTAAAAATTTACGCCCAACCGATATAAAAACGAAATTAACGAGATGGACTGATGAAAATGACTTCGTAAAATATTCATCAAGCAGGCTTGTGCTTGAAAACCTTTCCGCGTAGTTGTTTCTCATGGGATGGACTGCCTCCCATCTGGTTTAAAATATACCATCAGTGTTCGCATTTAACGTGGTCCCACGAAAGAGTGAACACAAATAAAGAGAAAACAAAAAAACGAAAGAGACAATCATCATCATAACCTACCCGATTGCCAACTGAGTACGCGCCATATCAACGTGGGTATGTAGAAGAGTAGCGCTTCGAGGGCCAACACGAACGGCACCCATTGGTAGTATCCGATCTGTCTATGTTCCCTTTCGGCCAGATTCTGCGGAATGTACTCATCCAACGGCAGAAAGTACGTGTTCTGCACCCAACAGTAGTTCTCGGTGTATTCTTCCATGGGACCGGTGAAAGTGGCCGGAACCCAACATTGGATCGGATGGCCGACATATTGCCTTCCGGTCACCATGATGGCGAACACGGTGATGATGGCTGTGGTGTAGTAGTAGTTCAACTTGTCGATGATGTCATCGTCAACATTGAGTTGGGCCGATTTGACAGCGGCAGCGAAATAGTAGAGCACTTGGAGCATGATCGATCGGCGGATTTATCGATTAATTATTGATTAATCAATCGATAACCGTGTATAATTTATCGTGGCAATGTGTTGCGTGGGAGTGCTTCTCGCAATCGATATATGAATATACAGAGGCACGACTTTTCGGCTAATTGGGGAGTGGAGCTGAGATCAGGATTGGAAGTGCGCTGGGCCCTCGGTGAGTAAATCGATTAATATCGCAATTAAACCAATTGATCAGTGATGTGAATCGATAATCGGTATTCGTGTGTCTGTATGACAAGGTCAGAGATGCCGGTCTCAGCCGTGTCGTACACGACCGAGCTGATGTTTCAACCGAGGTGGCTGACTTTCTCTTGGCCAATTTTTTTGCGACAGTTACTTATGTGTCAGCTGTTGTCCTCGCTGATTCAGGGCATTTTTGAGTGTTTTTGTGGTTTGTCGGCAATTTGAATCTTCTCGATCAGTTTTTATATTCTTTAAAATCGCACACGAACACACTTCGCAAGTCGCACGACGCACAACAACACGTTGGCCGGACGCGCCCGGCACCGCAGTCAACGATCACGCGTGCGTCTTCTTGGCTGATTCATCTGGAATGAAAAGGAAGAGAAAATTTTTGTGTCGACCTTGATATGCAATACGAATTCCTTCAATGTGCCGATGATATTTGGAAAGCTTGTAAGACTGTGAAATATGATTCGCAAGTCATGCTGAGAATGCAAACAGCAGAGTTGAAGTAGCGAGCGCGCGCAGCTTGTTGTTGACTCAGACATGGCAAAGTCACAAAGGGCTCATATTTACAAAAAAGTTCTCCTTTTTCTTGTTCAAACAAAGCGCTCTGTGGTGGAAGGGTAGTCGCGCATACACAGAGGGCACATTAACCGAATATTACCCTCAGATACTGTCACCAAAGGTTACATTAGGTCATGCTGTACAAAGTGGACATATACATATACATAGCTACTATATATCCTTGAAGTTAATAGGCGATACTCATGGACATGGGGCTATTTTGGTCGGCGCAAGATAGGCGTCATAAATTAAACGACCCTAAAAGACTAAAAATAATGTGTCGGTTGACAGCTTGTGCCAACGCGACCGACAGAAAGGGCGAAGCATGTGATTTTGGACAGCTTTCGATTCGGCGGTAAAAATGCCCGCACGTTGGTGTAACGTGTGAATATATAACGGCCCGTTTACTTTCTGTATGTACATGACGTTTATATGGTACGAAACCCGCAACGTTGAAAGGTAGAATTGGTTGGAATGGCAAGCATTGATAAGATTACGAAAATCAAGCACCACGCACACTTTTAGTCACTTTTAAGAAATGCATATCCCACTAGTTTTTTGTGGTTTGTGCAATGGGTCAGGAGAAAAGCATGCCCACACCTATACGCAAACCTGACCAAGGAGACTTATAGCTAAAAACCTAATTGAGGATACCACCGATCCTGTTGATAGACAAAGCCAGTTGCGTGTGAGCTCAAGCTCAGAGCACTATGGACAAGTTTAGCTCAACGCAGGCAAGGCACATGAGCTGGGAAAGTGGGATCCCAACAGTACAGATAAAGTGGTTAAAGCAGTGAAGGTACACGCAAAGCTGAAGCCCCTGTTCGAAAAAAGTAAAAAAGTCACAAACAACATTAGTAGCCTCTTGTGGTCGCACCCACCTATGCAGTGACAGCACAGCGCTACAACAGCGTGGTCACTCCTCCATGGTGCAAGTTTGTCATTTCAACGCTCAGACGCGCGCGCAGCATTTGTATGCGCAAACCGTGTATTGTAGATCCCATGAGAAAAATTTTGCCGCTTGCTGGTACAGTTTCAATACATACGCATACCTCGGCAAGTATTAGGTTAGCTTCAGCCTATACGTACATACGTGTCTGGTAAGTGTGTGTCCCATGTGTTGCGGGTTGGCATGAGTTTAAGAAACTAGGAACTGCACAGGGTAGTATACGTATGTAGGTATAGGCACAAACGGTTTCTTTTTGGCTTTGGACCACCGCTTACTAGATTATCGCCGATGGTCGACGGACATAAACGGGTTCCCCAGCGCTCTATTTCAAGTCAAGGTGGTCCCAAGACCAGCGGAACTGCTTCAATTCACGGAACCTCTCCCGCATGTGCTGCACAAACTATGGTGTGGAGAGTGGATTAAACTTGGTCAAGGAAAAAAACCGGGTGGCTCATGCTCATGGAGTGAACTGAGAAACGGAGTAAGCTGCCACAAGTTATAGTGGTACAAGCTGTAAGATGGCTAAAAACCAACACACACACAAACCAATGTATGTATATTATCATATAGTGGACGTTGTTGCAGTCTGGTCTGTTTATCCCCCGCGTCTGCCGCAACAGTAGTTTGCGTGCGAGCGAGCCATTTTTGACTTTTTGCTTCATCCTCCACCCCCTCCCTTGTGCAATTGCCGCAACTTGGGTCCGGTTGAAAGCTTTAGGTTGAGACAAGATTTAGACTTGTGAAACCCCCAAATTGAGATCACAGTACAGCATAGTCCTGATTTCGGCTGAGAGTTAATGCTGAACCACAGTGCAGCCCGACTTTTTGGACCAATATCTGAGCTACTTTTTAAACTGGGCCAACGGTCACATACAGGAACATTATTGTTATGCATGGTCAAGTCCAACAGGGCGGCATGTTGCTTTGGTGGTTTCGTGAGATATTTGGCTAAATTTGGTCACGTGGGCTTGCTGGGAGAACCATGTGATACGGTTCCCCTAACGGAGTTGAGCTAAAGATTTAATCGGTTCTGTATACTTGGATCAGCACATGAAAACCAGATCATTCACCAAGAAAAGCCAAAACCCCACTTTGCGCCTGCCTGCACAAACAAAACCGTGCAGGTCCCGTGACAATGTGCCAATATAAATCAGGTCATATTACCCGGCAAGTGATATGCACTTAGACAGTATATGTACGGTATGCACGTGCTTGTTTGAATTGCCCGCTACCGGCCTTGCTCTTTAGCTCTATTGCTTGAGGCCAGAAGGTGGACACTGCAATACAGGTATATAAATTGTAAGTATAACATAAACCAGTTGGATAAGCTGCAACTTCCTGAGCTTGCAACCAGAGCGGATCCATCTCGCTCGTATGGTATAGAGCGTGCAAAACACCTGTCTCTTAGTTCATGCTACAGCTGTACGAATTCTGGATTTCAGGGCATACGCGGAAGTGCCTAAGGGCTTATATATGTCAGCTCATCACTGCTTAACTCGATCTATAGCTATACGTATACATAATACTACTTTCCATGCGTATGTAGGGTACATACCTTTGTTTTGTTTATGGAGCAAGCTTGAGTAAGGGTTCGACTCCACTAGATTGATTCGCGTCGTTGCTGATGCGCGTGCATGATGTACAAGTAACCATACCATACCTTATACGTGACTTTCGACTCAGGCCTTCTGCTGAACGTTTAGCCTAACGCCCTGATCCAAGCCTATGCCAAACAACGGTATGCGGTAAGCCTAGATTTGATGCCTAGCCACCTGAAAGAAACCGAATCAGTGATTTATCCATGCATCACTGCTGTCCAGAACAAAACTACATTTACAGTAGGTATACCTAATGTACATGTACAATACCACTGTGGGGTTTATGAATTGACAAACCAAACAATGGCTTTCAATGTCTATACCAATTCCCGTAAAATAATTCGACACAAAATGATAATGCATAGCGTAACTCGAGCCATAGTGTGTTCGTACGTGTTTGCCCCAGTACACGGGTACATACGCCCACGCACGAATTTGCAGTGCAACTTCTGAATGAATGCACGTGAAAGTTCCCAGTGAGTCGGGGGTTCTCTGTTGAAACAAATCATCCATTTATCTCACATTGAGGCTCCGGAACCACCGGAACCGCACCACTACCCTCAAGCAACAGCAAGTGGACCATCACGTATACCATGCGTCTAAACAAAAGCTGCAAAATTGATTGGCAACACGCATAAAGTTGGAAAACATCCCCTGTTCCAGCGCCAGGCGCACCCGCCTGATATGAATTGGGGACATGAAACTACGGACAGGTAACCACCAAGTCAGCTGTGTTATTGTATTGTCTTGCCGAGGATTAATGGCACGACACTTTTCAATGGAAATCAGGTGTTACACAAAATGTTCCAATAACGTGTGGGCAGCCTTAAGATACATCGGTTGTTTAGTGGGTGAGCAACAGGTGCATACAAAATATTATGTAACCCCCAGTTCAGAAGCATAAGCTTATATCACAATGTCCGACAATAACTCTTGACAATATACGGTCTAACAAATGCAAAACGCAATGGCAGTTAACATAGTAAGTAGGTTACTGTTTGTGCGTAAGTATTGACAGCAAACGTTCCGCAAAGCATAAGCAGCAGACAACTAAAGTCCCGGGCTGCACTAACAAACACGGGGACATAAGCAATCAAACGGAAAATTGTACCATACATGACACGTGGCCAACCATATGGTGGAAGAAGGTAACATCCAAATAAATAATGCCAAAATGCACCTTACAGAACGCGGGGCTCAGAAGCAGCCAGCTGGTTGGTCAGAGGCAGAGCAGTCGCAGTGCATTTAGTTTATTCCCGAAAATGCGCATGGCACCAAGTATGTACACTCAGATGCCTACTACGGCTTTTACCCAAACAACACGTGTGCGCTCAGGTTGCGTTTGCGTGAGTGAAGTCAAGCACTGCTTTCAAGGTGCGTATACTATAGAAAGCTGGAAATAAATCAGGGGAAATAGTGTCAGGAAAAGTCATTCAAAAAAGCAAAGTATACCTACCCCCCACTATTGCACCGAGCGAGCTTTGCATGACATTTGGATTAAAAAAAATCAAAAATAGTTTTCGCAATTGCACCGCCAAAATGCGTGGAAAGCTGTGATGACGTATGAATTGAATGCAAAAAGCTTTTTGGTTCGTTTTGCCTTTTTAAGAAGCGTCACACGTAAACATGACTGAGTGACGCATTTGAGAGTGCGTTGCGTAAAGGGGACAAAAAACGGTAAGGACCTCTTGGTAGGACACATCATCGCTTGCAGATGGCTTTCATGGCCATCATGAAATGAATACATAAATGACTGGATCAGTTCCGGGTGCTATGATTAGTTCGTTTTTGGACACGGATTCTTGAACTGTATGGCCAATATATTATGTCGGTGCACATTGGTCAGCTCACCAAAGAAACCATCTAAAGCATGTGAAATCTTCCTGGAGTCCGACAGAGACAGAGACTACTGAAACTTGGTGATTCAGAAAGGATGCTTCATAATGCATCTTTTTATAAACTAAAGCTTAGTCATTAGCCGCGAAACATAAACATCAAGATGGCAAGCCGATAGGAAAAACTTTCAATTGTTTATTCGTGTTTTTCGGCGCTGCTGACAATTTGACATAAACAATGAAGACATCTCTGAAAACTTCTGAAGGTGCTTGTGCAGACAACAGTGGACTGTCTAGCATACAATGTACGATTCACCTCTTGCAATGTAAACTGTTGAAACAAAAACAAAAGTTCCTCAAAATCCACGCGCAGGTCCGGTGAACAACCTTGAAGTTGGGACCAATGCCCTTCCCCGGTACCCAATAGTCGGGTGCCCAAAAGGAGGCTTACGGTATGACGGCAGTTTTACAAACGACAATTTAACGCGACATTTGACAAACAGTTTTACAACAATCCTGTCACTCGATAAAGTGCGTAAAACAGGCACCAAGCAAATGTTATCCATCAAACTGAAGTCCCCATTGAGCAAGCAACAAACAGGCCATTTTTTGGTGTCGGGTTCCTTTTACGAGTTTTTTTGCCTTTAGAGGAGCCGAGATTTTACAATCATGACAGCATAAAAACATACTTACGATGTAGTTTCAAGTTTGTTCATAAAAATCAAAGAAGGGCTAAATCAACTATCCAAAAATTTAAAAAAATAAGGCTCTCTGCATTTAGTGCGTACCCACACCCAAATACCACACAACCAAGCGCTGTGTCCGTTCAGCAGAAGGGCAAGTATGTATCATTTTTTGACGGGCGTCGCTTTTTTGGCGGAAAAACTTTCACAGACATAGGGTGGAATTTTCGAAACGGTGTAAAGGTCAGTTGGGCGTAAAGGTCGGTGTAAAGTTCGGTCGAAAGCTCGGTTGGCGCAGCTCGGTGTAAACGTGAAACATTGTGTGTTATTAGCGTGGAATGTTTCAAGTTCACACCGAGGTCTATCACACTGTGCTGTCGACCGAGCTTTCCACCGACCTTTACACCCAACTGACCTTTACACCGTTTCGAAAATATCACCCATAAAGACACGACCATAGCTGATCTGGGACTGAACACTGAGTACTGGCACTTTTTCGACCGTGACGTAGCACTTTACCTCTTAATCACGGCCTTTTTCGAACGGCAAATTGCTGCCAATGGTGAACATTAACAGGGTGCTTAAACACGAGTTTAAAGGTTCCAAAAAAGTTCTGAGGCATAGAAACAGAAGTTCTTACACGAAACGTGATATCCTAAACATGTGTTTCGAACAGTAACGGGCATCGGGGGCGGGCGGGGAGCCAAATAAAAAATTGAGCTGAGACCTGAGTCGATAAGTTTTTTGCAGACACCCTGTGATTGCGTGAACCACAGCGAGAAAAGAAAACCAAGCACGAGAACGTTTTTTTATACTTGAAGCGAACTATCGGCACTTCAAAATTATGTATAAACACTCGTGTCTATTTTATTGTCCCATGGACCACACCATCGCAATACCAAGTACACGGATGGCTACTTCGGTGCTTTTTGATAAACGTGTGTGGCCTGAGCGTTCCAGACGGGGGTTGGTTCTGCTCCACTTATCTAAGGGATGTGTTGTATAAACATACGAGAGTTTATTCCTAAAAACAATTTTAGCAGATGTTAGAGGCACCTGCGTGTCAATTGTTTAGTGGTTTTCGGACCGCAGGACCCACAAACTTTTGCGATGGCACAAAAACCAGTGCCAAGTTCGCGAGGCAGAGACTGACGCAAATCCTGAGCAGGATATCATCCACTTGTACTACCACCAAGAAGCGTGTTGTTCAATTTGATTTTCGGACCGCGCCAGTAAGTGTATGTGTTAAACAAAATATCGGAACGCACTTTTTTCGGATTCTGGCCCACTTGAGATGCTGAACATGCCTGAACAAGCATTACAGTTCGTTTTCTCATCAAAAAGCTCCGAGAGCCTGATTCTCTCTAAGTGGTGCCTCTTCAGCGCCGATTTCTTTGTGAAAGCGCACGTAATGCACCCGTTTTTTTTGAAACACTTTTTTGATGCGTGTTGCAAAAGTTATGCGATGATAAGGATGAATACCGTACTGTTCGACATTTATACATAGCTGACCGGTAGTCCGCTATCAAGTGGAGAAACAGTTGTTGTGCACAAAAACGTATATGTAGTTCTTTATGTCCAAGATATTCAATCTTTCTGACAGATTCTATTGCGCGGCAATTGGAAATCGTATCTTCTCGGCCACCCGAAACCATTGACAAGCGCTGCTCAGAGAGAACAAGTGAAACCACTCCACAAAGACACTTGGGGTTTGTATGTGTTTGTAATATTAAAAAATTGGCAGCACTCGTTTTCCATGGAGGATCCAGCGAAGGGAAGAAAAGGGCGCACAAGTGTCATTTGCATTATTATTGTGTTCTACGATACAAAAGATCGCAAGAATCTCGAGGAGGACCAAAATTCCGCTTTGGGATGCCACGGCGGTTGACATGGCGTGAAAGAAACAAGTGTGTCTCAAGTGACCATGCTTGTCTTGGACTTCGGAAAGACACCCTCATCTTATACAATTGTTCGTGTGGTTAAAATAATAACCTGCCACCCTTGTCGGTGACTAATCAATGCTTGCCACACTGTATGTTTAGCGCACTTGTTGGTCGCGAACAAAAACATTAGAGAATGTAGTGCACAATAATTGAGATTTGAGCCCTGGTTCGGCAAAACGTCTACAGATGGACCACAAGCCTGGACAAACAATAACGTGCCCACGGAGCGCAATTTGAGCTCAAATTGACCGCACAGTGTTAATTAGTGCTACCGTAGTCATTATCAGAGAGACGGGGCCTGAGTACTTGTTGATTCTCGGGTACTTGGTTCTGAAATGGATTTTTAGGTAGACGGAGACCCAAAATGTACAGAAGTGCGTATGTCACATTCAGTTGTGCAAAAAACCGCACAGCAAAATGTGCACTTTATCAGAGCCAGCTGTTTCAGACACACAGAGCAGCCAGCAGACTACACGTTGCGCTGATTGCGTGCTTGATGCCCAAAGTGCACAGTTCGGTCAAGTAACAACAAGGGTGGCCTGAGCTGGACCAGTCCCAGCCAAGTCACCGGATTAGATAAATGTAGTGATCCACTACTGCTGTTCTCAGGTCACAAATACAGCGTGTGTGCACAAAAAACCAAGAAGACACCAAAGGAGCCCAACGTGACTGTAATTGAATCTGAAGTCAGACTTTTTTCTAAATTTTGTAAGATATACGCAATGTTTTGACAGGATTTATAGGTTGTGGGAACCAACGTGCACTTGTGGCTTAAATTAAGGCAAAAATCTGAGAACCGGCAAGAAGATATTATTCTGCTTCAAAACCTGGGCTCATGTACATATACAGATCCTAGTTCCGATCTCACTGAAACATTGAGTGAAAGTAAACACTGCCTACCGATGGTTTCATTCACGAAACTAGAAACCGCTATCGTTTTTTGGTTTCAGTCAAAAAAAAACTGGATTTGCACTTGGTGCTTTGGGCGTGTTCATTGATTGGTCATGCACGTCACGGTTGCCAGTTGGGCGTGCGCGCCTGAAGCGCTTTCCATCAGGTTATGGTCGATCAAAAAATCTACGTATATTACGTATGAGCGTGGTACGCGCGTTCGGGCCTGAAAACGAGCACGGCCACCTGCGTGGGCTATCATAACTGTCGAGTCCGCAGCACAAATCGACAAACCGTGTAAGATACTGATATCGAAAAGTGTGCCGTTTTTAAAATCGGCAACGCAAAAGTACACCGAATGTGACTAAACTGAAGCACAATTTGTTCAACTGCATGATGGTAACGCGTATTAAATGCCAATTTTGCGTGACAAAAGTGACCTTCGGCAGCGTGAAGGTTTGGATAAGCGATAGCCGGTCGAGACAAGGGACCGAAAGCCCGAAACGGGGCGCGTCACTCAGACATCGTGCGGTCGCTATGGGACCTGCTAAGCAGCGGTGTTCCCGCGTCGTTGTGTGATGTGCGTTTTTGAAAGTTTGTGTGCTTACAAACCGGAACGGGTGAACTGCGAGACGACGCAAGTGTTTACTTGGGGACCTTCACGCTTCGGTCATACTGTATGGTTAGATGACTGTGCTATCGAATTGGGCAGGGGTCATAAATGGGAACTTGCGGTGGTTCCGAGCGAGTGGTCGTCTGTACCAGTGGTGGCATTTCGGCAACATGAAAAATCGGCCAAGGTTGCGCGCGCGCACTGGCTGTCCGCTCATCGCAATCTACTGTAGTTGGAGCGCCGAGCGCGCTGTTTTGCCGTGTCTTTTGGCTTCGCGCGCGTTTGCGCGCTCGAGAAAGACCAATGATGGGCCATTAAGTGGCCTGCGCCGCTCGCATGAAGTCATGGATACTTTATGTACATATGGGGGTTATATTTGGTGTGAGCATACGGTCACATTATAAGAAGGACGCCATGCTTGAAACGAGACAGTAGTCAAGCAAGAGGGACCCAAGAAATTGTTGCACTTGGAAGGCAGCCTGAACGATTCAGAGATAAATAGGGCTAATTCGGAAGTTACTTTCAGCCCTCGTCACTTTTCGAAGAGAGTCAAGCACAACATCCACCAGTTCTTGGGTCTTCACCAGTGTCTTGGGCAAATTTTATGGTTGCGGATCCCAACATTTTCCAGTGAGTATAAAAAAGACGAGCACACACATTACGTGTCACGGAATACCGGAGTGTCCCGACGCTAATATAGCCGTTGAAATATTATCACGAACAGTTGTCATTGATAAGGAAGGAATAAAGGGAAGGATGTGGGGCTGTTTGAGGGACAGTATGTATGAAACATTGTCAAAGTCACGGCACGAAATGGAGTTCAGACAGTGAGCTCACACCACAACGCGGTGCTTGAGGTATGTATATGTACCTCAACATTAAGCTGCTGAGCTACCGAGCCTGCTTATCGACGGAGGAGAGTTTTTTGCTTGAAACAAAAAAAGTATAAAAAGCAAGCATGTGCGTGAGGCCCAGCGCCAGTGGCGTGCGTTGGAAATTATACGCCAAGGAGGTGTGGGTAGGACACATGCGCGTTCACACTCGCGACTGCGGAGTGCGTTAGCGGTTAAGTGAGATAGGGACCTCTGTGCGCGGGCTGGTGTAACCATTCGAGATTGACTTTCCTGACAGGCATAACGCATGGTGCTAAGACAAACGCAAAAACCACTAAATGCACACATGGTGCACTGGTACCACTGGAAGTCATGTAGACGGCTGCGCTGGGGCGTCTAAATCGAATCGTGCGCAGGTCAGGTGCTATTTCTGTCTTTGCCACTTGCCGGGAGACTCTGGTTTGACTTGTGGCGGTTGGGTTATAGACTTGCAAGCACAAGCACACACAGGAAATAGGCTGACAAGACCCGTACCTTGAGCGCGTGCGGTGCAGCTGAACTTTTCGGAAATACAAGCGCGTCACGCGCAAGTGCAAAGAGATACTTTTTGCGTTGCGCTTGCGCGCATCGGTCCCTGTTGGAAGGAGTGAGATGTAATTTTCACCCGGCACACACACACCTCTATTTCTGGCGACGGGTATGGAGCCTCTCTGGTAGTGACAGTTCTCGACAAAGTCAGCACCCCTATGTGTACATATACATATCTATCACAGTTTCAGGCTCTGTGGAGAGGCGATACTATGTTCTCAAAGCTCTCATGACCACAGAAACACACACACACACACTGATGCATGCGTTACGCGGCTTGCGTGTATTTGATTTGTTGTTGTTGTTTTGAGACCACACGCGCGCGCCGACAGGCCGGGATATCAGATTATGGATAGGGTTATTATCCGTGCGAGCGTACAAACTGCTCACACTTGCACGCTCACGCACAAGTACCTACTGTACCTACTTGAGTTCTTGTCAACCACTTATAGGCACAAAGGGGTGTGCATGGCAGTAATTCACACGCGTGAGCAATACAGTAATCCAATCAAGAACCTTTGGTCATACAGTTGCGAGATCGAAGAATACACAACTCGTGACTTACAAAACGAATGGTGACTTGGGGATAATATGCATGCACCAACGTGTCTGTGGTATTATGATGTGAGCGCGCATGCCAGTTTGTCGCCTTGTTATGTATTTCATTGTGAAAATTGGCTGATAGTAGTGTCGTCAACTCAGATCGTCAACCCTTGTTGTCAACTGACATGCTCGCGTTCATTTAGGGCTGCTTGAGTTGACGACGAAAGTTGACTACTTGATTTGACGACTGTACCATTAGCCTGTGAAAATTGGACTGTCTTACGTTCTCGCGGGTTATCACGGCATCCCGTCATCGCTCATGGTTATACCTTTGAGAAAATTTGAAAAAATTTTCCAAAATTTCTGTTCGACCACGCGCGCACGGCATATGTACATTACACATGCACGGGCAGTTAATATACGTAAAACACCAATACCACGACGTGGTGTGCAGGATGCATGCTTGCTCATCTGCCCCACAGCGCTCATAGCTGGCGCGCACAATTTTTTTTATCCACAATTTGCAGTTGAGGCCAGAGGGACGGGGAGCGGGGATGGCGGGGTATCAAATGTCTGCGGCAGTCAAGCCAAGCAAACAATGACGCAGGCACGCACACATGCGCACACCTCACTTGGTCCTTCATCCTGCGCGATATTGAGATCTCTCCCGAAGCCGAAAATAGAAAATGGACTTATTTGCAGCGGTTCTTCGGAGTGGTACACCAATCGGCCTGGTAATGTTGAACCAATGGTACCCACTATGAGGTGATATGAAGCCCAAATTTTGGATGTTACGATACAGCACAGTTGGGCATCGCCGTAAAAAATACGGACAGCGTGCGCATGCGTAGTGCGGAAGTACGAAAAGGTATACGTAATGCCGTCACAGTTCAACAGTAGTTAGTTCCTTGGTAGAGGAACTAAGAGAGCCAGTTCGATTGTCATGCAAATAACACACTTAAGACAGAAAAACATTGCTGGATTAGCTCTCCTCATGACACTCTTTACGTATAAATGAGTTCAGCCGAGAATAAACCGTTTCCAAAGCTCAACAATGCACACGCCAGTGCATTTCTGTGGCGCCCGCGTGGGCAGTGGAATAATTTCCAAAATTCCCCCGTCGCTCCACTTACTTTGGACCATACCAGGACCATACACCTCAAGAAAGACGATAGACCGTATAGATCTCAGTACCCACCTACATATAAGCCAGTTTCTGATATACTATGTACAGAGATATAGATAGATATCGGTCTAACGACTGCGTACGGGTACTCTCTTACGTAAAACCTTACGGAGGGATATGGTTACAAAGCGCTCTCTATCCAGCTAGCGCGTACAAAGAGCACATAAACGTCGTGTTAGCTCGAGCGAGATACGCAGATCTTATTTTTATACACTCGCATGGAATAAGGCACGCCGCGCACAACCACTTTTTTATCCCCAAACCAGTGAGCCAAGCGGACGTCGAATTTCTTGGTGTCTGCGCATGTTGGCATGCCAGTATGTATACCATGGACTGACGCTCCAGTGGCACACCGCGGTTCTGCCTGCTTGTGTGCTTGGGCTATGAAGATCATCCAAAACAGTTTTTAAGCGATATGAAATTTAAAAATGTCTCGCTTCGTTGAACGCCTGATGCGAATCCAGTTGGTCTTTAAATCACAGCAAGGTCTCGTGGTTACGGTCAGTTTGAGTGACACAACAAATGAGCCTTTGTGGACCAGCGCGCACACTCGCTTCTTCTTGACGCCCAAACAAACTCAGTTTCTCTCCCGTTTTCTCTGCCCGCGCGTTCACTTCTGGTCGTCTCGTCGCTCTCTCTCTCAATGTTTGTGTATCCAGCAGAGCTAAACTGCGTCTTGGCTCTTATTTTTTTGTAAAAAAAGAGCTCGTCCGTCCGTCCATACAAGCTACTGAGTGAGTCTCTGCCTTCTTTCGCTCAGTGGCTTCGACGCGCGCGCAACACGCACAAAACACTTGCACTTGCGCGCGCACGCACTTATTCGCATGGCCAAGTAGACAGCTTTGGTTGACTTGAACAGGATCATGCGCCTGGATATGACATTTGTGTTGGTTCGGCCATCGCGCGGGCAAGTTTTTTTTTCAAAAAAGTTGGGTGAACAGCGTGATAACCTATTCAAGATTAAGCAAAGCGTGATGAAGCGTTGCTTAATCCGTTCGCCTGTAAAGATGCTATCAGCACAATTTGATTGGTGTCCGATTTTAGTCAAAAAGTGTTTGGCGAAAACGGTCAACTTGATTCCGACGCATGCATGCTGGCGTACCGTATTACATCCATGAGTGAGACGAGGAAACAAACAAACAACGACTGCAGCCGCGCGCGACTCTAAACGCGTCATATCTCAGTTTAAGACCATACCGAGCTAAACAGTATAGCCAGGGAGTGCGTGTTTTTGTAAGGTACCATTGGCACTAACTTGTTGAAAAAACAGAGGCACGAATGAATGGGTTGCAATATGTGGAACAGCGCAGAAACGTGTATAATGTATCTTGTGGACGAAATTTTTTATTCCAAAAAGGCCCCGATAAGTCGAAACATGAGCTGAAGATTATATGTCGACTGAGTGACTGTCGGTCGGATTCGATGCCACGGACAGGCACCAGAATCGACGCACACATGTGGATGAAAAAAGAGACACTTGCTTCTGGGGGGATACTAAAGTGACCATGTGCCCCACACACATAAGTCATACCGGCACGATAATTGTCATGACATCAGATCTCCACAACTTTAAATATTGTAGAATGCTTGTATACTGCCGTTTCGCAAAATGCATGACAGTCGAAGCTCAGCATCAAAACCGCCATTTGTGAGGAGGGGGAACGCATCAGTTTTGGATCATCGCCCATTTTCGGTTTATTTGACGCACTCATAGTGTACAATCGATGTGTCACATCTGTCTGCTGCGCGCATCTCTACGCTCCAACGACCTCGTGATCCACGTAAGTACCAGTGGCTGCACATCTTGCCTTCTTAAACTATGGGATTGGTTCGTGTGAGTTTGGTGAAAATGGGATGGGTTACAATGGTCTCGTTGACTAAAACATATTGACATGAGAAAAAACTGCAAGAATTTGACTCTGGTGTCACAGACAAGTAAATGTATGCAGCTGGCTGTATCGTCCTTGTTGTGACCAAAATACAAAATGTCCGATTTTGGCAATCAGAGTTTCATGAAGTGTTTATTGAGAAAGATCAGTTTCGGAACATGAGGCTCAGGCACAGCTACAATGACACCCTTGTCGATACAGCTTGCTCAAAACTGAAAAAAGTGGGCTCGGAGCAGTTCCTTTGGTATTCGATTGGAGCTATAACTCAGTGCATGTAACTGGTTTCGGTGGGCCTGGTTGCATCAACAATTTTGTATGATTTTACGTGGGCCGTATGCTCACTTTGGAGTGTTTCCTCGTTTTTTTGTCTGGCTGATCATCTATTCGGCTTTTGCCTGATTGAAGTAGTGGTGCAAACGATATGAAAAAATTCGAAACGCATTGCGGCGACTAAATCAAGAAAAAGTGCCCCATTTACAGTACCAATATGGTACAGGCTCTGAGTCTGAATAGCCAGTGAAATGAGAAAAAACAAATTATGGGTTTCAAGGCTGAAGACACGGCGATTTTACTTTGCGATACCATACAGTTGATCTGGAACGCATATGAAATAGCTTTCTACAAGATTAGTTCGGTCACTACACGCCACTTTGGAAGAGAAGCGACTATAATCCAGAAACAGGTGCGAACTTTCAACAAACCTGGAAAAAGAGTGATCTGAAGGGAAGGCCTTTCTCACAGGCTTACATAAATTCTAACACGAACCCAGCAACTATACATATACAGATGCACAGCAAATGAGTGACCGCTGCACGCAGTGGTTGTATCAAAATTTTTGCTCAATTTACGTAATACTCATATCATAAACGAGTCGAATAAGGTGCGTACGATTTTCAGCGTACCAAATGTACGTAATACAAATATGAACACTAAGTTGAACAGTTGTGTATGTATGTGTGTGTGGTGGAGCAAGAGAGTCAGCCAGCAGGATATGGAAAGGGTGCCGCACTTGTTCAAGTTCGGCAGATGCACGAAAAATAATGACAGAGTGCAGAAGGATGTGTAATTTGTTGGATGGAACCATATTGACTGTGCATTTCGTCAGGCGAGCATTGTCTTGGTGGTCACAGCAGCGATATTATTTCGCTTATTGATTGCGTCTTTTTGTTCCTCGCAAAAAACGGGCAAATGACTTTTGCAAAAAACTCAAATCCGCGGAAGACGAATGAGACAAAAACATTACAATGTTAACAAACATAACCTGTGTGGTGCGTTGGACCCGAAAGCAGTTTTGAACCCCTTGGACGTTAAAACGAACTTCTGCAGACAAAGAGCAACCATTGAAGAAGCCATTTTTATGAAGAATGAGTGATTCATTCGCTTTGCCGAAACACAATGAATCTGCGGTTTTCGAATCACCCCACTATCTAAAAGGATCGATGAAGTTTTGGTTTTTCTTCGACCGACCAGGCCAAGGTACGATCAGTCAAAGTTTTTGGCATCTGAGGCCAGGTGTAGGGTTGACTGAACGGTCGTTCACGGCAACGAAACCAAAACCGTCCAAAACCAATGGCCAAACAATGTTATGAGAAATGGAATGCATTTTTTTTGAACATTCTGCGATAGCTGAAAATGAATAACCCACGAATCTGGGCATGTGCAATAAATAGGAACGTGTTGATGCAAAAACATCAAGCGGAACAATGCACTGGGTGGAATTGTGCATCAGAGGATCAATACCGCCGGTTTCAA